>QMIH01001268.1:0-39942 GCA_003987875.1 Clarias batrachus
ACACACACACACACACACACACACACACACACACACACACACACACATACACTCACTTATTCACACACTGCGGCCAATTTGGGAATGCCAGTTAGCCTAACCTACATGTCTTTGGACTGTGGGAGGAAACTGGAGTACCCACCAAGCACAGGGAGAACATGCAAACTCCATACACACAGAGACAGGAATCGAGCCTGGTTAAGCACTTACAGTTACTTAAAATATCAAATTTGTTCAGCTAACTTGAAAAATGTAATTTCTACAAACTCATAAATATCAAAAAGTTCTAAATACTCATCAAGGTCTATTAATTGGAGCTAATTGTAATTACTTAAGTTAACAATACTCAACATTGAGCATTAGGGTTTACAGTGTATAGAGAATCTATGGAGTATTGTCAAGAAGAATATGTGAGACACCAGACCCAACAATGCAGAGCTGACGGCTGTTATCAGAGCAATCTAGGCTTCCATAACACCTCAGCAGTACCACAGACTGATCGTTCATGAGAAATTCATGCAAAGGGAGCTCCAAACTTTATTGCTATATATGTTCATACTTTTCAGAAGTCCAAAATTTTTGTGTTGAAAATGTTTATTTATTTATTTATGTTTTTTATTTATTTATTTATTTTTATAATATTCTAATTTTCTGAGGTTCTAGATTTTGAGTTTTTATTAGCTGTAAGCAATAATCATCAAAATACCAAAATAAATATATCAGTCTGTGTGTAATGAATCTATATAACAAATTTGTTTCACATTTTGACTTGAATTACTGAAATAAATCATCTTTTTGATGATATTCTATTTAATTGAGAACATTGTCAATGTTGCAAGATACATACGGCACCGGTCTGGAGTTCTCCATTTGATACAGATATTCTGAGTTGCGCAGGCATCAGCATATGCTGCCACTGCTGTGCAGAATCCCAGGAAACTGCCCTCAAAATCACAGGAGCATGCCTCCAGAATACAGGCCTGGTAATAAGGTTCTGGATCAACCTACAAGTCATCAGGAAGCCATACTTTATACAAGGAAAGTTTGGTGCTTTTTCTTACAATTTTTTTATTACAGTTTGCTTGAGTGCAATTTGATCATGCAACATCCAGAAATGTACAAAGGCAAAGACAACTTATAATTCATTAAAATAATTAAATATAAAACCTAAATAACCTTTGGGTGGCAGTCTTTAAATATGTCACTGCGTATGATCATGCAGCGTTTCTGTGCCCAGGCATAGCAGTATGAATAGTGTTCACAGGGAAACAATTCTTTAGTCATATCTGAACAGGGGGGCACAGCTGTCTTCCAGCTGTTTCCAAACTCCAGTGTACTGGACACTATAGTGGAGCTGCTCGTCATCATGTCATTCATTAATTCTCCATCAAAGTTACCACACAATCCTCTCACTTTACCCTGTCAGTCCACACACATAGGAAACATGAACAATGTAAATTTGGGAGGCACAGGGTAATATATAGACATTGGATTTTGATTCACAATTATGAAATTAACATTCATAAAAACACAAATAGCGTTCAGGTCATTAGCATTAGGGTTTAATGGTAAAGTAATAAAAAGTTTCTTACCATCCATTCGGTCTGCAACTCAATTTTGACTTTGGTTTGCTTGTCCCAAATCACATTGAGGCCCAGGTTATTCACAGAGATAATGATGTACAGACCCACAGTGTGGATAGAGTACAGCTGCTGATCATTGATTACTGATTTCAAATCTTTCCGCGTTACATTCTTATCACGCAGGATTAGAGTCACTTCATTCTGTTTTTCATCCTGTTCAAAGTCAAAAAATTTTATTATGTTACAAAAAACTTCAAGGAGCACAATCTATAGGTATATCCTTAAATATAAATTAGGAGCTTTTTAAATCTCACATAAAATGCCTTTGTAAATTCATGCCTAGTCACAATTACACTTTTGTTTTCCTCAAGCAATGGTTAAATGTATTTTAAGGGGCTTTCCTACATTCCCAAATTTGATTCTGATAAAGTACGATCTTAAGGCTGTGAAAAATCACTGGCGATCGTTAGAAATTTGTAGTACAATCAGTACATTGTGGTGGGGACGAGATTGTACCTGTAAAAAATACTAAACAAATCAAAAAGTCAAATGACTGAAAAACACATCTGCAGCTCTTAAGTTAGGGTGAGCTCTTGTACGCAGTTTGTAGGTGGTTTGTAGACTTCAAAGGAGGTCTGTGCCTCTTGAGCATAGATCATACAGTCATGCCAGATTCCTTGTTTTGTGATGATGCAGACAGGTCACTACTAAAATAGCTAAACCGCTAAATATAATGCTCTAATAGAGACTACAATCCGTATGGTAATGCTTTTTACAAAAGTTGCATGAGTTGAGTAACCAAGAGCTAGGGAAACAGGTTCTAGTGTGTGGGAAGACCCCTTAAGTTAATCAATTTTATGTGCATGTAAATATACTCAATTAATGAGGAAAAACAGAAAAGGTACATCCTTCTTTAATTCAATGGAGTTTTTGTTTGGACTACATGATTGAAGGTGGATGTTCTTTCTGTTTTCCTATGACTGTGTTAGCTCATTTCTTATCTCAATCATAGCAATGAATTTGTAACACATTTTTTAATTTGTTGAACATTCACCCCTTACTGAGGTAGCATCTGTCCTGTTCACATGTAGTATTTACAGTGTTTTTATTGTTATTGATTTGGGTATTTTTTTTTCATTAAGCAAGTTTGCTTATGACTGCAGACTGCATCATTTTAAAATGTGGTACTTTTAACACATGATGTGACAACACATCCTCAGTAAAAGCAAAAATTAATCTTGAACATATTCCTACAGTATGCACAGGGCAGTCAGTTTAGGACAGTCAGTTTAGGACAATAGCCTGCATCAAAGTACTGTAGGGTTAGATACCACATTAAAAACTTTATGCATCCAAGCAATCAAAGTAACCAGATTTTAACAATAACAGAATTGAACTCTAATTAAGAACTAATTAGACAAACAAAGCTGATATTAGAGTGCAAACATATTCATAAAATGCATGCTCAGAATCACAAACCGCTGGAATGATTTACTTTAAGATTCACTGAGATGGCGCGGGAACAGGTTAGAGCTTCATCACAGCAAGGCACACTCTCCGCTTGAATGGAAAACAGCTGTGACCTAGCATCCTAACACACACAAAATTTAATTAAATTAACAACTGAATTTTATGTAATACTTACTAATTTACCTTAACATTTTCATTAGTCACAATATTCATGGAACATTACTTACCTCAACCAGAGTGTACTGACAGTGGCCATCAAAATGATACCTTTTGAAATCAAAGGTCTTATATTGTCCATTGCCAAAGACTTCACATGTGCCTGGACATGGATTACCTGTACAATGCCACTGGCCTCCTTGACACGTGCTGCAAAAACAATTACATTTTCATGCACTATGTATTAAACATATGTGTATGTTTATACACATTTATAAGCATGAGTGCCATTAGCAGCTGCCATTGCTTCTGCATGAAACTCTTTTTTTTTAAACAGCAGTGATTGGTTTGTGCAATTGTTTTTCTATTGTTTATTTGCGTGTCATGTCAATTGTGTCATGTCGCCATGTGGGTCAATTAATCTTGTCAGAGTCAGTGTCCTGATTCCTGACTTAAAGCCTGACTGGGGTAATCTATGAAAAAAACACACCTTTTTTATAGCATTGTAATTAATAAAAATCAATTACTCTGGCCAAAATACTATTAAGACAACATATGGCATGTATTTGTTCTTACTGATTTTACAAATTAGTTCTAGCCTATCTAGCTAAAGAGTTGTTCTAACTAAAACTAGTGTAATCACAATGTTGGCAATAGTTTTCAGCTTTGGAGTGATTTCCAGACCTAAACTTAGAAGTAAACTGTTGGATAATTGTGAAGAAGGCAGTAGCAGTCAAGAAATGTACTAATACTTGCAAATCAAATAATATGAGAAAAGTCAAAGCAACTAGATATCCAGGTTAGAAAAAAGATGAAAGAAGAAGAGGGGAAATGGGCAAAAGATTAGCAATTGTTATCTCTTAATGAGTATGTTATTACGTATATACTCTAAAAGAGGCACTAATGTTTACACATGCCTGTATATAATCATATTGTATGTAAAAACATAATAAAAATCATCTGCGAGTGTTAGTATAAGGCACATACATGTACGTCCTCAGCCATCATTTATGAAGCCAAAAAGTAAAAAAAAGCATGCAGGCAATACCAAATACCCCTTACTGCTTTAACAGGATTTACGTTAATTTCAAATTAAACCTTTATTTGTCACATTTACATTACTGCACATTAAAATTTCTAGTGAAATATTCCTGCGTGAAATATCCCAGCTGAAGTCAGACTGCAGGGTCAGAGCCAGGATTCTGCACCCCTGGAGCAGATAAGATTAAGGACCTTAACCAAGGCCCAACAATGGCAACCTGGATGTGCTGGATCAGTAACTCAGTGCCTTGACACTCTGAGTTTCCATTTAAGCTGTCATGATCCGGGTGTTACTACAAGCAGACCTGGTGTAGTAAGAGCTATTGCATATGTGAGGCACCTAGAATGTCTCACTATATAAGTGACAAATAAAGGCTTAACGTAACTTGAACTAACTTACAGTCTTATGCAAAGGTTTGGGCACCCCTTGATAAATAACAGATTTTGGTGATTTTTTAATTGAAAAGATGATAACACAGTCTCTCTTGGAAATGGAAAACAGAAAACATTGATGCATTCATAACCAAAACATTCTTATGCCATATTTTAAACAAAAATAAAAAATAAAAACATTATTATGGCACTGTGCAAAAGTTTGGGCACCCTAAGAGTTTTAGGCACCCTCAGATTCTTTTTACAAGGTTTCAGACCTTAATCAGCTCAATAGATCAGATGCATGGCAACAGCTGTCATTAATAAATGCCAATTTCAAAGCTCTATAAATACTTTGACTCTTCAAACCTTGTGCACACACTTGGGACACTCAACCACGATGGGTTCCTCTAAGCAGCTGTGTAAGACTCAGAAAATGAAAGTTATTGATGCCAACAATGCAGGAGAAGGCTACAAGAAGATAGCAAAATGTTGTCAGCTTGCAGTTTCCACAGTGAGAAATGTAATTAAGAGATGGCAGTTCAGGGGAACTGTGGAGGTCAAAATGAGATCTGGAAGACCAAGAAAACTCTTGGAGAGAACTGCTCGTATGCTGGTCAGAAAGACAAATCAAACCCCCATTTGACTGCAAAAAAACCTGCAGGAAGATTTACGGTAGCAAACTCAGGAGTGGTGATGTACCGTTCCACATGACCTTCATGGAAGAGTCAGCAGAAGAAAACCTTACCTGCGTCCCCTTCAAAAAATCCAACGTCAGAAGTATGCAACAGAACATCTACAGAAGCCTGATGCGTTTTCAAAACAAGTGCTGTGGACTGATGAAGTTAATATAGAACTCTTTGGCCGCAATCAGCAAATGCATGTTTGGAGAAAAAAAGGAGCATCATTTCATGAAAAGAACACCAGAGCGTCAGAGTGGCGACGAGCGGGGACAGACGTCGACGGCAGGGCGGCGAGAGCGAACTTTGATGCTCTTGCCGCGTTCGGTGTGAACGCAGGGTTAAGGTTGTATTTGCCTAGTACTAAAACCTGCGATGAGCAGATGATTTTTATTAAGTTTTTACACAATAAAACACATACAATTAAAAGATATTTTAGGCAGCATGTGAACTAACTTTTACACATTCGTTTACACACACCCACACACACATATACTATATACAGTACACACACACACACACACACACACACACACACACACACACCATTTACATTGTCAATTGGCTTGGAATCTCTAGTGATGCCTCTGTCTCAGAATAATATAGGATATTATATGGTATATAGAGTTATAAAGTGTATAGAAGATTATATAAAGAACATTTTGTATATAAGACATTTTATTCACCATAATTTACAGTTTGACTCCACGGTCTCTCCAGGTGCATAAACCATCTCACTGAATTCACATGTGCATTTCTCCCTCGTCACACAGTTGCCATTATGGTTTGCATACAGACCCTCTGGACAGTAACATCCACTGATGCAGCTATTAGTACCATACTGTAGAAATATCAGAGACAAAAACAAATTTATTTAATTTTCAAACTCTAAATATGACTTCTACCTCTCAGTCATAATGTAAAGTGCATGCTATAAACAGACAGAGAGAATTATACAGAAGGATAGAGAAAATTCTAATTCAGTGTTTCTTGTTTAGTGATTACTTTCTACAATCTAGAATAATACTGGACAATTCTAAACTATGAAATAACACATATAGCGTTAGGTAATTAAGTAACAAAAACAGCAGCAGTCAGTTGTTATTTTAAGACATGAAAGTCAGATGTTCTGTAATAATTCTTGCAAGAACAGTATTGTCAAGTGCATTTGCAAAACCCATCAGGCACCATGATGAAGCTTCATGACTTTCATCATGACCTTGCCTGGAATGCAAGAACAAAACCTCTTCTGCAGAGGAGAAGTTCATTTAGAGTTACCAGTCTCAGAAATCACAAATTAATAAACAGCACCTCAGATTAGAGCTGTTATGAAGGCTTTACAGAGCATAGGTAGCAGACACATCTCAATATTAACTGTTCAAATGAGGCTATTGCATATTTTTTATGCCTTCAGCATTGTTTTACAATGCAGGAAGAAATAAAAATCAGGAAAGACTCTGGAATCACCTCTGATGGCTTGCTCAGGCTTTCACATGTCCTTTGTGTTGTGTCTACTGGTGTTTGTGCACAATGGACACATATTTGTCCTTTTGGACAATCTAAAAAAGTGAAAAAACATTCAAGGATTTAGATTTGTGACAGATTATTAAATATACTGTTTAAGCATATGTTCATTTATAGTTCACTGATTTAATTGGATCACCTTTAACTCTGTCCATTCATGCATTTATCTGGTTGATCAGAAAATAAGATTATGGAGATACAAATCAGGAGCTTGACCAAACGTGGACATTTTTTATCATAGAAGAAAAAAAATATATATATTTTTTTAATTTGTAACTGTTTCGTTTCAGTGAAACCGTTCCCAGTGTATTCCTGTTCTTGGATCATCTAACTTCTGTTTTTGCTGCAGTGTTTACCTGTTTTCTATTCTAAGATGTTTTTCCTGTCCACCATGAACCTTTCAGTGAGGGTGTCTATGCATCATAGCTTTATAGCATGAGAAGTGTTCAAGTCAAACCAGGTCTTGTAATGAAATGTCTTGTGAATGAAGGCATAGAATCAATTGACATTTACCGAAAACATCATGCAGAGTATTGTGATTAGATTCTTAGCTGCAATAAAACCATAGCCTGGTACAAATATTTTAAAGAAGAATGCGTCTATGAATGCCAATCCTATCGCCAACGTGCAGAAGAGAATTATCTGTCTGTGGGAACTGTACAAACAATCATTCATGAACATTTGTATAATGTGCTCATGAACAATCATTCATGAGCACATTATACAAACTCAGCTAGGAATTATTGCCATATCCCCCTTTACAGTCCTGACCCCACTGCAAGCTATTTCCACATGTTTGGGCCATTAAAGGAATCTGTGGGAAGAAAGTCATACTGACAAAAACTTTGATGGTATACAAGCACCAGGGAAAAATGCTGAGATAAGTGAATTACTGTAGTGTAGCAGGGGATTATACAGAGAAATAAAGGTAGCTTTTACTCTCATAACTGTGTGCTGTTTTTTTTGAACGTCTTACTTATTTAAATGATTTAAATGGTATATAGACTTACAGTCTTGGCTGATTAACTGCATGAATGCACAGGTGTTTAGGTTTTGCTATTAAAGTTGTCTGTGAGTCTATAATCTACCAGTGAATAAATACTACAATGGAACCTTGGATTGCAAGCATAAATCGTTCTGTAAATCAAAGCAAATTTTTCCATAAGAAATAATGGAACCCCCCCCCCCAACACACACACATAAAAAAAGTTAAAATAAATCCTGACAGATTAGTGTTTCCATTTATGCGCGGAGGCATTGTGTATACGTATGACCGAAGGGGAAAAAAGGGAAGAGAAATGAACCCTTCCCCTCTCTCTCTTCTCGTCTTTCACACATGCACACACACACAACAGAAAGACTCATTTATCAGGAAAAATAAACAAGAAATCTCTCTAATGACACTTGAGTGAGCACAGACAGAATCACTGCTGTAAAGTATCACGAGAGAGTACGGTTTCCGTTAGAGAGAGAGGGTGTGTGTGTGTTTGAAGGCGAGAGGAGGAGGAGGTGTGTGTAATGCGGAACACTCGCAAACCGCAATACAGGCAATCTGAGGTTCCACTGTATAATCATAGTCATTACAGTTCTAACTACTTGTTAATAATTTAATTTCCAATATATCAAAGAATTTACCACAAACATCTGAACACCTGAGATTTCCATTTTCACATATGCTGCAAAACAAATACCCAGCAGAGTTTACATGTATCATAATAATAATATGATAACACATTTCAATTTGTTGGTTGTAAATGTTTCTGTTAATGTAGGGCACATATGTGATTACATACCATTGGCGTCCATCAATAATCTTGCTCCCTGGACTTGTTATTCCACCTGGGTAGTGGCAATTGCAGAGGGAACGAGGGCTGCACTTGAGTGGTGTGTCGAGATGGGTGCCAGAAGGGCATCCACAGCCCTCCACTGGGTCATCTGATATGACATCAGTAGAGTCATGACTAGAGAATGAGCGGCATGTATTATTACATGCCTGCATAGCGTAATCAAATATCAGATTCGAAGGGCAGGATATAGCTGGAACAAAGACAAAGAAAAATATAAAGTCAATGGGTTGCACATTACTCTTGGGACAGAAAGTCCTGTAACTTATTCATTCATTTTTAGTAAGCACTTTATCCTAGGTCATAGATGGGCTGGGACTGGCACTGCATCCAGTGCCTGGGAATTGAACCTAGGCTTTCCACATGGCATGCAAGGATTGCACCAAATCAAGATCAAATTCAAGAATGTTGGAAAGCCCCCTTAAAGTTACATGTTAAACATCTAGAACAGTGGCATGCCAGCAGTGCCACAGTTCTAGTCATCCTAATAATTTAGTTCAGTCTTGACTAGCAGTTCATTCATGTTTTTTTATCAATAAACAGTGACAATGACTCAATCGACAGGCAAAATACTGTTAACAAAGAAAATGCAACTAAAATGCATTAAAAAAATTATGAACTAATAAAACATCTGTCTTTATTCTTGTCAACAATAAAATTTTTGTCACAATCCACTGCGATGCAGTGTTCATTCACATCAAATACCACACAAAGCTTGATCAATTATCTCCCAGGGTTATCAACTTTGATTGGATCACTATCTACTTCACAGTTAGATGTGAAGATTGCGACTTAACATTTAGAGTCAACATTTCTTTATACCTTAGATAATGTGGCTCCAGTTAAAAAGGAAATTGATTAGAGATAAGAAACTTGCTCCCAGGTGTAATGACCACACACGCACTTTAAAAGAAACCGCTCAGAAATTAGAGGCGCAAATGGCGTCAGACTACTGTAAATTGTTAGTATTCCAAATAGTCAGGATTTAGGCCTTATCACAGCACTTGTTAAAGTAGTAAATGACCTATTGGCCTACGATCAGGGTTGCGTCACTATACTTGTGTTACTCGACCTCAGTTTGATCATAGCATTCTCCTTCACAGATTAGAAAAGGGAATGGCCCTCTTGTAGCTCAGATCCTATTTGACAGATCGTTATCAGTTTGTAGATTTAAATGGTGACCATTCTGTATGTTCTAAAGTGGAGTTTGGTGTTCCACAGTGTTCAGTTTTACTGCTTTTTTTCTCATTACATGCTTCCTCTAGGCAACATAATTCGTAAGCATGGTATTAGTTTTCATTGTTATGCTGATAAAACACTTATCAACAAATACATCTCAGCAAAACCAGATGAGAAAACCCAGCCTACTAAAATTAAGCAATGTGTTCAGGACATAAGAGATTGGATGTTAATTAACTTCCTTCTGCCTAATCCTGATAAGACAGAAGTTCTTGCCACAGGATCACAAGCAGCTAGAAGCAAGCTTTCTGATCACACTGTAATTTTACTGTAATGTTATTTGAAGCAAATGTAGATAATACTACCAGGATAGCAGTCTTTCACCTCAGAAACACTGTCAAGCTTGAAGAAAAACTAGTTCATGCTTTTATCACCTCTAGGTTAGACTATTCTAATGCCTTACTGTCTGGTTATTCAACTAGGTGCATAAACAAGCTTCAGTTAATCCAGAATGCAGCAGCGAGAATCCTCACTAGAACCAGAAGATACGAGCACATCACCCCTATCTTATCCACACGGAATTGGCTCCCTATGAAATTTCGCATCGATTTAAAAATACTTGACATATAAAGCATTAAATGGTCTCGCAGCTAGACTTTTATTAATTAATAATGGTTTTATTGCTAAAATGTTACATTTTCATTGGATAAAGCTAGACTGAAATGCTTATAGTTTTCTTTGACTTAAACTAGACTAAAATGCCCAGACTTTTAGTTGACTTGACTAAACAAAAATAGGATAATATTAACTATGATAAAATCTAACAGGGACATTTATCCCGGGACTTATAAGACTTAAATTGAAAATAGCTGACAAAATTATCACTATTTTCAATTTTAATAAAACTTAACATTTTATTAGTTTGATTAAAAGTATAGGTAAACACAAAAGGAAATCTCTTTATATAATTTTATACTTAATTGGAAATTGTGTAGGAGAGCATAGGCTGTGAAGCTTAAAAATCAATTTACTCCTAAGTATGTGGACCACTTGGGGTGTGAATCAAATCCACAGAAGCTCACAACACTCTTCTGTTGCATATAGAGTACATTTCTCATAAGATCTGATTAGATAGATCAGTTTTTGACTTATTGGAATGACCTGTATGTATTTCATGCCGTGTTTCATTACATTTTTAACATACATTGGAATTTGAATTGTATTCAATTATGCACATTGTTATTCAATTATTATTGTTCAGCACATTAACACTTGTTTATATGATTTGTTAAAAGTCTTATCTCATATTAGACTTACGGCAGTCCGTTTCTGCTCTCCAGTCACCAATGTAGACACCCTGGCTAGCGCAGGCTTTAGCGTAGTTTCCCAGGCCAACACATGCACGCTCGCTTAAGTCAGTAGCTGACTGGCAGGTTCTCTTAACACAGGCCTGTAGATTTAAATGCATTTAGATTTGCTACAATTGTTCACCCATACATCAAGTAAAATAAAAAAAAAAATTGTTTCTTACATCATAATAAGTGGTAACAGGCACATAGTCATGGCACAGGGCAAACAGGCCATTTTTCAGATGGCTGCACTTATTTCTGGCATAGTTCTCTGAGTAGAAATAGATTAACAAAGCAAAATGTTATAAGTAAAAATAAATAAATAAACAAAAGAAGGAAATTTCAAGAAAAACAGCACTGCCTAATAGTATGATTTATATGATAATATACTAGCTGTACCGTTGTCAGTGTTGATGCAAACTTGGGGAATATCTGGCCTGCAGGTCCCCACCGCCCAGGATTGAGCAAAAAGCTGAGGTGAGTTTTCTACAATACCACTGCTTGAAGTATAGTCATCTCCTGTGTTGTGGTTGTGTGATCCACAAAGACCTGTAAAAGTGAAATATACATATGAACATGAATAAATTTCACAAGGTTGCCAACAAACTCTGGCTGTGACTGATATACACTATATTGCCAAAAGAATCTTGATGCCTAATAATGATCCCCATGTTTAATTTCTTGCTAGTACTACTACAACAATTTTCATTCAGCCATTGGCCATATAGTGTATATGTATATTGTACTCTGCGCAGTGAATGGATCTACCTTTGGTTAGTTCATTTTCTTGTAGGTACAAGTAGATTTGAACTTCAGGATAAACTTGCACTTGCATCTTCATTTTAAAACTTGTGTGGACCACGACAAACATCGAAGACTGCCAGCAGATGGTGGCATGTTCTGAAATGGAAACATTTTACTTCACTGAAAACCTAAAGAGTTCAATGAACTTAACCTATTGAGTAAACCTGTTCCCTCAACTGAATTGAGATTTGAGACTGATACAGTACGAAGTAGCTGATGTTCTTTGTGATATAATATAATGAGTCTTTGGAAAAATTGTTTAGTAATGGCTGGGTTGTCCCTTATTATAGAAATGTATCATTAGGGTTTAAACTAACATAGTTCACAATTAAAATACAATTTTTCAAGTTTATACCTAAATAACTTTACTTACTGAAGCGAACAACGACAAACTTAAATCCTAAACTTTGTGGTTTCAGCAACAGACATTAAGGACCGCCTTTTGTAAATATCTACTAATTAGTGTATTAGTTCACTTGTTGCCAGGCAGAACTCCTGAAATAGCCAACCACATCAAAGGGAGACCAGAGTGAGCTATTTTAGTAAATCCGGATTTTGAGTTTATAACACTTTAAATCTTAAGTTCAAGTATTTTGCAGGTAAGTAAGTTATACAAAATTTCAAGTAATATTTAGTCAAGATTATTTGATTGTTTAAGTAATGATTGCATTAGGGTTTACAGTGTTGTATGAGGCAGGCAACAAGCTACATTTACACTGTTAGATTTCCCTAATTACTCATGTGCCTTGTTTGTGAAAAAAAAAAAAAAAAAAAAAAACTTGCTTTATTATAAAATGCTTATAAACAATTAAGGGAACCCTGTATATTCATGGGCTTTCCATTCAATTAAGTTGTATTTTTGGACAGTATTTCTAGTTCTAAGTATATTATTCCATTAGATCTTTTCTTGTTTATTAATATGATCACTAAATATTATTACTTTATAGTGGCTTTACATTAACAGTCTTAAAGTCATGATTAGATGATATTCTACATTACTCTGAAGTATCACCAGTAATTTATACATAAGGAATGTATAAGTATGTATGAATAAGGAATTTATGCCTGACACCAGTGAAAAAAGTGTCTTTACACCAGATTGTCATCGGAAAAATGGCAATAGACTATGGCATAAGTCCATGCACTAAACGTTGACATTGAAGCTTAGAAAAACATGTTTCAACAAGTTTCAAAACATTTACCAATTTGAATAAACAAGATTTATTAATAATGCACTTATATAAACAGTATGCTACTATTATTAGGAAACTTACACACTGTTTTGCTATAAACATATTTAGTCATAAATAACAAACTGGCTTTCAGTTCTACCTCTAAGAAAGCCTTTTGTGTGTTCTTGGCCATTTATTTGGGGGATTTGGAAACAAAATAAAATGCAAATCAGATGTGCCATATTTAAGCCTGGCAATTTGCTGATAATGGACAATCATGTAACTATAATGGAAGTTAGTGTGTAAAAGTGTTTTGGCAGGTTTGATGCAAACATTTATATACAACTTAACCTAAAGATTTATGAAGACCATTGCATCTATAAAACCAAGGACTGCTGTCCTCAGCTGTACCATATACTGTACCATGATTTTTATTTCTTCATACTGTACATTGTAAAACAATGCTAAAGGCACCCCAAATAAGCAATAATCTCTATTAAACAGTTGTTAGTTGATACAAGTTGTTAGTTGATATATCTTCTATCAATCAAAATTTGAGTCTACATATTTGACTGGTACTATAGACACATTTACATTTAGGCATTTGGCAGACGTTCTCATCCAAAATGAAAAAAGTGCTTGTAAGAGAGAGAGAGAGGGAAAGAGAGAGAGAGAGAGAGAGAGAGAGAGAGAGAGAGATACATTTACTGCTTTACCAACTTCTGCAAGCAGACTATAGTGATTCCATAAATATCTAAATCATATTTATTTTGGTTTGTAGAAAACCTACCTGTTTGTGACAAATCTGTGATAGTTATATCTTTTTCCCCATATTGAACACTATTTAATGAGAAGGTGTATGTATCCTAAATATAGAGACAAACATTTCATCACCTTGGAAATAATAATCACACTTTGAAAAATTATCCAACAAAAACATCAGCACAATCTTAAAATGTAAAACATACCTTATACACAGTAAAATTGACTGATTCTATTTTCACACCAGAAAACTTGATGATTACATTCCAGTTTGATCCCTGTAAATAGACAAAGTATACTGTTATATTACAGTATTTATTTTATAATAGGCATTAATAGGATTTCTCCCTGTGCTTGGTGGGTTTCCTCCGGGTAATCTGGTTTCCTCCCACAGTCCAAAGATATGTAGGTTAGGTTAATTGGCATTCCCAAATTCCCAAATCCCATAGTATTTACATTGCATTTGCAAATATAAGAGAGAGGATTTCACAATCCACACAAATACACAAATATACAAATACTACACCAGTCTATATAAGGAACTTCTATAAACCAGGCACCTGTTTATTTTACCAAGGGGTGATTAAATAGGTTGATAGATGCCATTTTTTAAAACTTACCTTTGCAGCCATATAGGTACCTGTTCCAGGCACAGCATATTGATTACCATCAAAAGAAGTGACAAACAAGCCTTCAATGATGCATAGAGGTTTACAGATATTGGGTGAACATTCCCATTTTCCTTTGATGCAATTACTGAAAAGCATAGAGAAATGTTATGATAGGATAAAGAAATAAAACAGCATTTCAAGAGATGATATCCAATCAGACTATATGACGTTATAAAAGTCTTCACCAAGTTTGGCACTTTAAGCTGAGCCTGTGCCCTGGTTTATACGTTCCACTCCCATGCACACAAGGACAGTCATCTACCTTAACAATCTGGTGGCCTTCAGCTCGATCATTCAGGACAAAACCTGAAGGAAAGATGCAGAGGGTGATAAACACACACACAGCGAAAGAGAGAGAGAGAGAGATGGTTGAATGGCTGTTATTACTTGGTGGCAGGTCAAGTATAATGCCTGGAAAAAAAAATTGCCCACCTGCCACTGATAATACAAAAATTGGACCCAAGGAAGAACTATTTTACATGCAAGTCAGATTATGTGACATTACAGTATATGACGGGTGAGTTGTTCTAACAGTCATTAACTACACTGTAAGTTGCCAGAATGTGGACTGGAACAGCCTGGCACAGTCATCTGTACAGGAAAAAAGGGAGTATCATGGCGGGGCATTGGGGTGAAGGATCCAAGCGCTAGAGTTAGTGTTTACTGTGTTTTGGGCATAAATGCCCACCTGCCAAAGAAAGCCCTTGGCCGCCTTCCTCACGGACCTTGCAGAACTTTGCAGAACAATAGTGCTCACAATAGTGCTTCTCACTGTGAATCAAACACAGTGAGATAGATAGGTGAGATAGATAGGTGAGATAGAGGTATAGAGGTATAAGATAGAGGTAGAGATAGAGGGCGGGTTATCATGGGTGGGGCTTGTTGACAACTTTCACACACACACACTAACAGAATGACTGCTGTCTGGCTCACGGATCACATAAATTGTCTGAATAACGGATTATTTCTGAAAATATAATTAAATAACTGAGTACTTAAGTGTATGTTAATTACAATACTGACAACAAGAAACACACACCATCTGGAGGAAGGCAAGTTCTGGTCTTCTCACTGCTATTATATTTGGGGTTGGAGCAGGTGCGAGGATAAGGAGGACCGTTTTCATGAAATATCCAACCCGTAGGACATTCAGGATCTTCTGCAGAAGTTTTAACATTTATTAAATTTTTTGGTAAAATTATCTAAAAAAAAGAAAGCCCTATAAACAATATGCAGGGAAAAATAAAATTGTTCCACTTACCGCATGTAATTTCTGTTAGCGATGGTTTTGGGTCATCGCAGTCGTGCAGAAACTCTTCATAGAAAGAGCACTTTACTTCCTCTGGTACATTGTATGTGTTTAGGTGGCAGTTTTTTTTAAAATCATCCTTCCGATCTCCCAGGCACTCCCTGGCTTTAGATTGGAATTTTTCACAAATCTGGGAAACAAAACATAAATATTTGAGTTATTCATGCGTGCAGTTAACTGTGATGTCTGATTGGGGAGTGTGACATTTAGATTTGTAAAAATCCTCAAATCTGGGATAGCTTGGTTATAATAGGAGGCTAGGTTATAAGTATTCCAGCTACTAGTTTTTTTAAATATTAGTGGAAGTTATTCTGTGATTCTTGAGTAAATACTATTTGAGTTGCCAGATCCTAAAGCCCCCGGCAAAACTAGTGGAACCATCAGCATTAGAGGATTTTTAGCTATGAAACAAACCACAGAAAAATGGCAAATAATGCTAAATGTTTAAGAGTTGAACATATTGAGTTTCTTGAGTATACTGAGTTTCTTAGTCACACAAATGCATTAAATTTTTCCACATAAATTGATGGGGGGGGGATTGAATCACCCAATATAGAGAAAAAAATATTAAGTCATCAAAGAACAAAAAAACAATTGGTACTTTGTTGCTTCTCCTCAGCCTTTTAAGACTTTACTACAGAAGAATTTGCATTATTTCGACTTGTGTTAGCATCTTCTCTGTAAAGTTGAGGGACTGACATTGGTCGACATGCCTTGTATGCTGCTACTTAATATACTTACATTTACTTGCATCTATTTACATAAAAAATATATACATTGTAAATCAAGTTAAGTCTTAGTTTCTAGGATAATTTGGCTTCCTGAAGCATGTGTGTGAAATAATGAATTCATGAATAAGAGTCCTTACCCCCTTAGAAGATTCTTTTCTTTCATCAGATATATGACAATTTTCATCACGGATGATATAGTTAGAAAGCAGCTTTACTTTGTCATCTGAGAAAAGGATGATGTGAAAATCCTTATAAAGCTCAATAAAATAAGATATTAGATATTAGACAATATTAAACACATTTTTATAAAGCAAAATGGATTTACTGTTTCTTTTGAATCTTGACACTGACCTGAACTACTTAGTCCCCCACACATCCCAGGCAACTCATTCATTGAGGGCAGGTTTAGGTCCACCTGTAACAAGTATTAAAACACTGAAAACAAAGCTTAGGGTGTGAGCATGTGGGAATGGGTGTGGTTATGTGTACCAGTCTATAAAAACTGTTATTTCAGTTACAAAAAATAAAAATAAAAACAAGAAGAAGTTTGGCCCAAACAATGACAAAAGCTGTATTTTTTTTTCGTAATATTGGTGTTTAAATTGCTTATTAAAATACATTAATAACTAGAAAAATTACCAAAAAAGAACAAAACTGAGAAAAATTCAGTGATTATATCATCAACATATGAACATCTTTACCTTAAATAATTGGAGATTGATTTGGAGGTCTCTGGTATTTAAGGCGATAATGTCAAATTGTAAACTTTACATCACTACAAGCTTTGATAAATGAAAGTTTCTATATGTTCTATTCATTTGAATATTTAGACTCACCATCCATTTAATCAGAAACACGTGGTTACCTAAACATGCACTTATCTAATCATCCAATCAGCAGAATTCATGAGCACTGGGTAATGTCCACATCAAGCATCAGAATGAATAAGAAATTGTAAAACTTGGTACTTTGATTGTGGCATGGATATTGCTACCAGATATTGGGAAAGTCTGAGCATTTCAGAATTTGCTTGGACACTACTTGGATTTTCACACACAAAAGTCACTAAGGCTACTACTTTAAACACACACACACACACATGCTTTACAAATTCATGTAACTTTTTAGGCATTACAAGAGATAGATAGATTAGACCTTAAATTTTTAACAGAAGTTAAACTTAACTTCCTGCATGGGTGGGTTTAAGGGTTAAAGAAGAAACCACATTACAATAATGCAGAAAGCTGCTCTGCCCTGCTTGTACAGTAGTTGTATTTCCAGGCAATTGCTGATTAACTTAAAAATGTAAGATTTAGCTTCCAATAGCCGGAGCTTTAGTGGTTTGCAATATGTCTTGAAATAAACAATTATATATACAGTAGAATACAATAAGGTTAAAACACATCAACAACATCATTAGATTTATTGTTAAAAAATAAGCCATTTCAATAAACTTCAATTTGTTAACTGATTTAAAGAATTCTTATTTGTGTTACTACAGATTTCCTGTCAGCTCAAACTCAAAGAAGCCTGGTCATTCCCCCTTTATCTCAGCCAACAACAGTCTGTTTCAAGCTTCCACTTCTAAACCATAACCTTCCACTCACATGATGTTTTTCACAACATTCAGAGTAAACTCTTGAGTGTTTTTGTGTAAAAATCCCAGAGGGTCATATCTAAAACGCTCAAACCTGCCCAAAATCTAGTACCAGAACCAATGCCACAATGAAAGTCTCAGAGATTATGTTGGATGGGGATGTGTAGGTTTCATTATGCCGCCGCTACATGATTGACTGAGTTGACCTACCTGAATATGCACGTGTACAGGTATTCCAAATAAAGTGGATGTCATATGCTAATTTTTAGTATAAACTGGTATAACTGTTAAATCTTCAAATACCCATATATTCTAAATAATACTTACTAGTTGAAACTATATCGAGATACTGGAAGCCTGTTGCTGTACTCACCGAAAGTGAAGTGACACCCTTAGACTCTTCACTGTACCATGTGACAAAAAGAGGCAAAACTTTGCTTTCAAGTTTTTTGTAAATGCCATATGTGTACAGACGCTGATAGGTGTGATCATATGGAAGAGAGATGCTGTAAAAGATTGCCATTAAAACATTGGTAAAGACAATTTTGTAGTGATCACACAGTGTTTGTTTCAGTAAGTGTGCACAATAACACACTGACAGGTTTGTAATGGCTATTCGAAAAAAAATGCTTTAGAATAAAAATACTAAATGCTAAAATGAAAAGTATTTTTCATACTTTAAGACAGTACAAACTTTTCTAGTAGAATAATTAAATACAATAAATAATACAAAGCAGGTGATTTAAAACAAGGAAATTCCTCAAGTGAAAAAGTGACTCTGAAAAAGAGTTCTACTTAAACAGTAAAAAATAATAGGAGATAGATAGCTATTAATTTAGGCTGAAAAAGTAAAGATAAATTACTATTTCATACTATTACTATTTATTCCAGGTGTGATGTGATATACCTCTTTCCTTCCACAGTGAGCATGCCATCCTGAATGATGGTAGCAATTTTATTCACAGAAATCTCAACTTTCTTCATGAAGCCACTTAGATCACGCTGCACTGAGATATAACAGTCGACTCCAGCATGAGAAAAGTGTGTCAGCATTACAGGACATGTGGAATTCACATGAAACATGGTGTTGTTGAAAGTCTTTATGACCCCACTGGCAAAGGTCTTGCACACGTCTGGAAAAAAAAAACATTAAATAAAAGAAGCAAGACAAGTTTCTATACCACAATTTATATATGTTTTTTTTTTATCAAAGCAATTTAACAAAAATCACAGGGTGAATTTATTTCAAGATAGGTTTATTGGATTAATTAATTAAGTGTGAAACAAAATATTGTAAAATCTCTAAGAGCTAGTCTGCGAGCCAGCACCGTAGCAAAAACCTGCTTTGTCATACTTTGTCCTAAATCTGGGCAAATTTACCCCGCCAAACCCTGCTCATCTGAGATGCTGATGATCTAGTGTAACTTTAAAACATACATATTTACTGTACTGTAGGTCTATGGCCAACTACTTACAATGGTCTTGCGTTGAGACAGAGCCAATCTGACCTGGGAGAAAAAAACAAAACATTCACAAGGCTTTATTAAAATATGATTTTAGTTTTATTGTTCATGACACAACCTGCAAAATCTCCCATTCTGGATATAAAAATAATTAAAAACTAATCCCTCAAAAG
Source organism: Clarias batrachus (assembly GCA_003987875.1). NCBI lineage: Eukaryota > Metazoa > Chordata > Actinopteri > Siluriformes > Clariidae > Clarias > Clarias batrachus. The sequence goes on from QMIH01001268.1 coordinate 19,881, forward strand.
CACTCACCTGTGATGAACAGTAAAATGACTAATAGTATCTGCTGCCGAGCCATGTTTGGAAAGTGTAACAACCAAACATGCATTATAGGTGTGAAGGACTACTTTCTAACATTTCTTTTATACTCTGTTATTGACCTACTTTGCATAGCATGAGGAAATGATCAAGCTTAATCATCCATCTCCCTCCCCTTGCAATGCAATGTTCTTCTTTGATATTTATCAAATACCGCAATAAAATCCATAAAATCCCCCTAATTTAAATTTATTTGAATTTATCTGCATTTGTTTACTTCTTCTGGTATGTGAGGAACATTTTAAGAGCAACAAGGCACTGAGCTCCTGCTCATGTTTGGTGGAAATATGTGGATACAGAACACAAAACTAGAATCAATCCAGACATCAGTGAATGTTTTCATATCTTGTATTTAAAAAGCCAATGAACCAAAAAGGTTGACCAATCAACAATGCTTGTTACAGTGAGATAAGTTGAAGCCTAAACTTCAGATAAAACACAGTAGACTGCATGACAATGCACATCCACATACTTCTGCCCACACTGTCTACACTCTGCAAAATCTTTGATTTTTGAGCTGTTAATGCTTCCTCTCTATAGTGCTGATCTTGCTCCATCTTTCACCTATTTGAATGCAGCCCTATGAGGATGAAGATTTACTTCTGATGATGCATTCGTGGCAGCACAGTCTAAAATATTTTTGATGACAGACAAAGTGTATTGAAAAGCAAGTTGATTAAAATTAATTCTGCAGCCAGTGTGTGGATAATTTTTGCCTCACTCATGTGTGTGTGTGTGTGTGTGTGTGTGTGTGTGTGTGTGTGTGTGTGTGTGTGTGTGTGTGTGTGTGTGTGTGTGTGTCTGTGTGTGTGTGTGGCTAGTTTACTACTGTTTCTTCAGTAGTAAACTAGCTAGTAAACGCTCGTAAACTGTGAAACATCCTGTTACTTTGGACGCACCTGTTTAATTATGATTATATGGCTGATAAAGGAGATTCATTTAAAGATTGTCCTGCTTCTTTGGAATCTTTGTTCTCATGCCTGCTTACTATGTTTGTCAATTGTCCCATTTCCCATTTGAGCACGTAATGCAATCAAATGAATATGCCAATGTTCATCATTAAAGTGAGCTGTTGTATTCAAGTACACTGTAAAAACTCCAACAAGATACATGTTAAATGAATTCATATTGTATTGTTGGTCCAACTTCTTAAAGTGGTACTTGGTGAGACAACAGGTAACATTGTGTTCTTGAAAACTATGAAAACACAGGTAATAAACTATAAAAACCAAGTTGAGCCAGCAATTGACCTTAACCGAGATGAAATCATGTGATTCTATAAGACCCCAATAATTTGATCAAACCACAATAAAGAGGTGAAGATGGCTGTTTTGTGGACTCTTTATACTGGGTAAGTACAGTATTTAATTATTTTTATTTATTTGTATTTTATTTTCTATTGTTATACTGAGGCACCCTGACATTACTCAGGTGAGCTTAGCTAACGTTAGGCTTCATGTTACTGTACTGTACAGGAGATAGGGAGCTAAAAGTTCATACACAGTACAATATGCAGTGAATTGCTTATACGACCGCTTGTGACCTTTAACAGTTTAACAGTTAAGGAGTAGTAGCGCTTCAGTACTCAGCAAGTTAAGAATTATACTGTAGAAATGTAGATGTACAGTATATAGTAACAGTTGTTTCCATGAAAACTTTTGTACTTACTTCTTGGCTTGAAGAATAGTTAAAAGTTAAAACATCCTGTTTCTTTGGAAGCTTTGTTTAATTTAGATTACATGGGTGATAACGGAAATTATTTCAAACAATATCCAGCTACTTTGGAAACTTTGTCTTCATGTTTGCTTAACAGCAATTGTCAATATATTTCTTTTAACAAGAATCTCCATGTTGAAAGTATTGTCAGTGCACATATTGCTTCCATTTTCAGCAGGTAATGCGATACGCCAATTTTCATCACTGAAAAGAGCTGTTGTACTCAAGTACTTGATAATGAAGCTTACATCTGAATCTTGATCTGAGTCAAGAGTTTTAAAAGAATTAAGTTTAAATGTCTGTGTGTTTTATTTGTTAGTCTTGTTTTATTTAAAAACATTCGCTTGTAACATGTGGCGTTTGTATGTCCTCTACATGCTTAGTGCGTTTCCTCTGGTTCCTCTGAGTTAATTAGCATTTCCAAATTGGTGATCTGTCTTGTGCAAAGTCACAATAACTGCAGTTAATGCACACAACTGCAAACAACGCTGCAGACTTGTAACTCTCTTTCCAGCCAAGATTGTATATTGATGATTCATTTAGGTCATCAGCTGGCTTCATGTTATTGCCACATCACATTGCTGATCCTTGACCGGACAGTGGACGTTATCCTTGTTCAGTGGATGTTATGCCCAGTGGGTCCATCTGTCTTCCCTCCTACTCTGATGCACCCATCACTATGGAATAGGGTCAATCTGGACTCATCAAGCAACATGACTTTTTTGCGTGCCGTATGTATGTGGAAATGCTATTACTTCCTTTTTTTTTGTTTAAATTTTTCCCCGATTTTCTCCCTAATTTAGTCGTATCCAATTCTTCCCCGTCACTAGGAGCTCCCACATTAAGGCTACTACTACCACTCAGTCGGGAGGGCCGAAGACTATCACATGTTTCCCCCGAACCATATTTTCTGCGAGAGGTTACAGCATCACCCGGGAATCGAGCTGGCAATCTCCGGATGGTAGGGCCAAATGTTTACAATGCAAACTTTCTTCCAGAAGAGGCAGGAACATAGGGTGACATATAAGTGACCCTCTCAATAAAGCTCTGTGAACTTGCTTGGAATTTGTTTCAATTTGTATTTCCTAGGATTCCCTTCAATCGATTATCTGCAAGGGCATAGATAATGGAAAAGAATGTCAAAGAATTGTAAATGCAAGTAAAAGAGTGGAAGAAAAAATTCTGAACAACATAAAACAGACAGAATTGGCAGGGAGGTTAGTGATGGTTAGACATGATCAAAAATCATTATGTGAAAAAAAACAATTTGTAAGACTTTCTTCCAGAAGTGGCAGGAACATAGGGTGACATAAGAGTAGTCTGTATTGGTTGTGGACAGCGTAGCCAGACAACAAAGGAGTGAGGTGGTGAGGAAGGTAAAGAGAACAAAGGCTGAGGACAAAGTGGTGGAAGCTGAAAAATGGATGAATGTTGTCCAGTTTTCAGGAAGGAATTGAGACAGGCTCTGGGTGGTCAGGAAGTGCTTCCAGTTGACTGGACAACTACAGCTAAGGTGATTATGAAGACAGGTAGGAGGGTAAGGAAAGGGAAAAGTGGACAAGGTGACTTGGTGGTGGAACGAGGAAGAGAGTAAACAGAAGTACAGGCAGAGTCAGTCGTAAGGTAAAGTTAGAGCCGAAAGACCAACAACAACAACTTTATAATCAACCTTTTGTGCAAGAGAATAATTATTTTCCAAAGTGAGTAAAAGTATGAAAATGATTTTTATCACATTTTGCTGTCAAACTGTTCATGTACAGTACATTTAAGCCAATAACTCATTGAGAACTAAACTTCTTGTTCCTTGGTATTTGTACATCACGGGTCATCTGTATTTGACTTAAAATGTTACATCAGCTTGCAGTAGCGATTAATTTCTTTCTGTTACATATGTATACCTAAACAGGGCTGCCAACTTTTTAGAAATGTTTAGTGTAGGATCTTGAAAATAAACATATTGGTTCTGCGCATTAACACACACAATGTCCAAAGTGTGCATGCCTAGCCATTTTGTCTTGCACTAACCATACACCAGTTATCACCCATTATCACTAATCAACACAGAACAATTACCAGGTTAAACCAAATGGAAATATTTTATTGTCAATGAAAATATTTACATGCAATTCTCTGTTTGGATAATACTATGACACTACCCTCACGCACCCTTTTAATGTTCCAGCTGAAGCTTATCATTGCTGCAGTCTGTACATACATTCGAATGTTGATTTATTTTATTATATTGTTGATCTCTTTTCAGCGCTATTATAACTATTCCAAATAAGGGTAGAGTACTCATTTCATCATTAATTATCAGTGACACCTTCCAGAGTATTTACTTAATGAAGATTAGATTTCAGAAGAAAGAAATGCATTGAGACAATTGTCCCAAATAAAAAATTAAAATTAAAATTAAAAATCATTTAGAGAAGTATGGTACACAGTGAATCAAGTTACTTTTCAGATATTTTTTTCAGTACTTACATCTATTATCCTTCTTAGTAAAGCTCTGTGGACTTGTTTGGAATTTGTTTCTATTTGTATTCTTAGGATTCTCTTCAATCAACTATCTGTAAGGACGTAAATACTGAAAAAGAAAAAAAAACAAATGGCTATTGAGAAAGAATTATAAATGCAGGTAAAAGAGTGAAAGAAAAAGGCAGAATGACATGAAACAGACAGAATGGGTGTGTGTGTGGTTGGGGGGGGGGGTGTATGGGAGGGAGTAAGAGATTCATAGAAATGAAAAATGTTCAAAAATCATTATGTGAAAAGGACAGTTTGTTAGACATAATTTAATAAGGCATAATCTTTGGCTATGACAGTTCTGCTTGTGAGAATGCATAGGAGAAAATATAACACTTGTGTGTATTGTTTCACAGTTGTGTCACACTGTTAAGAGTAGTGAAATGTGCCAAAGAAAAGATGAATTATGGTTAAACTCTCCAGCCATCCAAGTCTATACAGCTTATCTATACAGTTGCACGGCGCTGCAGCCTATTCCAAAATACATTCATTAAATATAGAACTTTTTTCTGATTATGTGTGCCAGTTTTAACTATATAAAAATTATTTATAAAGTAAGTACTCTTAACGCTTTTCTCAGAATGACTTATTTGATCTTACTTCATTTGTTTATTTATTTATTTTTTGCATATACAAAAAAAAAGTCTAGCTCAGGTTTCTTCTTTGATGGTAAGTCTCTGGTTCTGGTGTAACATTTACATGGCTTTGTTCTAGCTATCCTGTGACTTTAGTATTGTTTGAAAGTGTCTTTTTGCCTGTGCAAATTAGTTGTCTTAGTCATGTGTATACAAGGGTAGTTTCTTCTTGACAACTATTGGTGAAACATGCATATGTTAATATAATAATATAATAATTATATTGCACTGCAGTGTCTATTTTTTGTACAATACACCTGAGCTATTTTTATGATTTGTTCACATGTACGAATGTTTGTGGAACTGCAGTCCATTCGTATCTGCTGAAATTCATAATTTTAATATTCATAAGTCAGGGACTTAAGGTACAGACATAAGGATTTTGTTTCACAATTTTCCTGCTATAGCAGAGCTCCATCAGGTTTTTAAACATGTTCATGTCATACATTAATGCAATTCTTACCCCCACTTTTAAGAATATAATAAAAAGAATAAATGTCAAGGAACACAATAAATTAAGTGCAGTAAACAACAAGAAATGGAAATAAAAATCTGCATATTTTTCTAAAAAGAGAATTGCTTCAAACTTGTCAAACTTGTAAAAAAAATTACATTAAAACACCACAAAATTAATTTGAGCCATCTAGGTCAATTATTTTAGATCGATATATTAATTTTCATAAACAGGGTATTAGGTCACCAATAAACAAACAAAACAAATGAACAGCAAAAAAAATATGATCATTATAAGGAATAAACTTAACTAAGAGTACAGCAACATATTTGCACATTTACAATCTGGAGCAGATTAGCAGACAGGTCACTCAAGTGAGAGAGAGAGAGAGAGAGAGAGAGAGAGAGAGAGAGAGAACTTTAGTCATAAAGAGAGCAAAGAATAAAAAGCTATGGATTAGGAGCTAATGTACCACCAGAGATTTCATGGCATAGGACAAGCACAGTAGCATGTGCAAACACCCTAGATCTCAATGGATATGTTGAATCTACAGATCATGCATGAAAGGATGCGTAATTATTTTAAATAAGTTTTTGTTGGAAACGCATATTCACACAATATGTGCAAGTGCATAAAAAAATGTTTTCACAGGAACATAGAGGGTTTTTCTACCAATGTGAAAAATATCACAGGTTTTTCTATTAATGTGCAACCAAAATGAACTTGGAGAAGTTAATGTGCAACCAAAAATAATTGGTTATGATTTTATTGACACTTACTGTAATTTGAAATATACAAATGGGATTACTTGCCAGTTTTAAAGGGTTAATACTTGAGTGAAAACCTGTGCAGTACAAATGGTGGATTTATCCCTAAAAATGCTTTGACAGGCCTTTACTGCAGCTACTTTTAGTAATTATTTGTTTTATGAGTTTGTGAGCCTTTCACTCAAGTGTTTAATAAGTGAAACACATGGCCTATTGGGGTGAGATCAGTCCACTTGGCCAGTGATGAGTATACCATTCCTTTGTCTTTAGAAACTCTTGAGTAGCTTTCACTGTACATTTTTTGGTCATTATCCATTTGGCTAAATCCAAGCAGAGAGTATAGTAATATACACATGCTGATGCTTTTATCCTGTCATGTCATCAATTAATACCAGTGACCCAGATCCATTGCCACCAATGTGCCCTAATGCCTTCACTATGTGAAAGAGTTCATTATCATGGACACAATCTTTGTTGTTATTCACTTTAGTTCACTTCCTTGATCTTCCAGAAAGTTCCAAACTGTTGTATTGACCACTCTCAATGGTTTAGCCATCTCTGTTTTTTTTATATGTCATGTAGAACGTTTGAGTACACCAAATGCAAATGTAACACTCCAGGTCTATCTGCTTAATTAGTCATAAATACTGAGGGGATAGGCCACGCCTAGCCAGAAAGTACAGTACATTGAATGAAGTACATACCCCTACTTAATGTGAACAGGAAATGAAATAACCACACAATACTTTGCATATCTTTATTTACTGATTAACTCATATGAATACATCATTAAGAGGCATTAGATTATCATTTACCAGAATTATTGAAAGAAAAGAAACAGTAAGGAACTAGTTCAGGGCTTTAAAAGCTGTATAATTATAGCAATTAAATCTGAAATTCATAAATTTTAGCAATGACTTGAAAAATGTAATAAAAGAAAATAAGAACATCTCCCAGGGAATCCATGTTAGTTTTTAGCACTGAACTTTCGCAACAAATAGGAGAACCACCAAATATTACCAAAAAAAGAAAGAAAACTATAAATGTAATCAAAACTTCAATCACAATAAACTGATAATGTGAAAAAAAATCATGCAAATCAAATCACGGTGCAAATGTATCTTTGTAATCTGCCTGTATATACTACTCTCTGTCATTCAGGCATGCACAGCTGGTGATGTGATTGTAGGTGTACTGTGTCTCTATGCCTCCATTGCAGACCAGATTAATCTGTCTCGGTTCAGAGTTTTTCATTCGGCAACAGACTGATTTCTGCTCCAACTTCTGAGATGTCTCAGATCTTACCCACCTACAAACAGGACACAATTAGAAACAAGTATACAACCAAAAAAAAAAATAATAATAATACAACTGGTATTGTATTCTGGTACAAATTCTGGTATGTTACAGAAATTTCTGGTTCTTTCTACAATGTACTATATGTGTTGTAACCAGGGAAAGCATGTCAGATTTCATACTGGCAAAATCCTAACAAAGATGTAAAATCTGTTTTGCCAAAAAGATTTGATTTCTTTTTTTGTGTAACACTACTACTAAAAAAACTATAGAGTGAGAACATTTTACAACAGATTATATTAGGTTGGGGTACAATGCGGTGTAACAAATGCAGTGGTAAAATGGTCTGCCTAAAGATAAGACTTTAAAATCTAAGTGTGATTTCCTCAAAACTGTGGACTTCACACATCAGTTCATTTGATGAATAGTGAAATGACACTCAGACATTAAAAAAAGAAAAAAAAATTAAGACAATTAAATTAAAATGAAAAAAAAAAAAGTCAGTATTTTCAATAAGGATTTCCCACACAATTTTAACATGGCTTTATTTTCTCACATTTGTAAAATAAAGCACGATATGGATATACACACTGCCACAGTTTTAATTGATAAAAAAGTGGACAATAAGGGCTTGGGATGGGGGATTTTACAAGTTGATTAAAGCATGAAGCATGATCAGCTTAATAAATTAAGGGTCTTACTGGGAGCCTGGTGCACAGTTGCCTTCACAGATGGGCAATGTCAGCTCCGGAGTGCAGTTCTCAAAAGTCACTTTGGACAGTCTGACTCCACACGTTGTGTTGCCTAGAAGATTTACACAAGTCAGTTGTAAACAGCATAAAATAGCACCTTGACTAGAAGTGTATGCACTTGTTTCTAAGCATTAATTGGTAATTTTCTTAGGATTTTGATTAAATGGAAAAACATGATATCATCCACATGATAAATGGTTAAATGATATCATCCACACACCATATACTATATGACCAAAAGGAAAATTATTTTGGCAGCTTTTCTATTTTCTTTTTTATTACTATTATTATCTATCCTCTATAAACTTAAAATTAAATTATTTAAAATCTTTCCAAAATATTGCACTGTATTTGTTATAAATTTTTTTTTTTAAAAATGATATATTTTACATACCTGTACATGAATAACAGCAATGATCCTGATCCCAAACACGAAGTTCCTAGATATACACAAATCACATGTCGTCAGTCACATGATGCTTTATGCTGAGATTAAAAGTGTGTTTATAGTTTGAGCAGGCTCACCTCAGGACAAAACTGCTGTGGACACACAGTCTTCTCTATTTCAGTGGCTTCTGTTGTACAGTGAAATGTTTCACAAGGGCTCTTGGGGTCCCTCCAGGTATCACCAGCCTGAGGAGTTAATGGAAAAAACTCTGGGACTGTAATCTTGCACATTTCACTCATTTGATTTGTAATTTGCAATTATTCATTCTGATTTGAATCGCCAACTTTCATTGACGTCTAATACAATCTTGCTGCAGATTTTCACTTGTTTTTTTTTATTTTTATTTTACCAACACTAAGGATTATTAGGAACACCATACTAATACAGTGTTTGGCCCCCTTTCGCCTTCAGATCTGCCTTATTTCTTATTTCAAATAATTCTATTGTTCTGCCAGATTACCAGCACACCAAATTTCTCTTTTTCTTTTCTCTGTTGTTTGATATATTGTGTAAAAGACAAATTACTTTTAAATGATTTCTAAAACAGAATGTACAGCTACTATTGGGTTCATTTGCAACAAAGCTAATTTTTTTAATTATCATAAATAATGGAACAAATGGTTTCATGATCATGTGTAGCCTGTTCCCTCATTACTTCAAGCACCTTGTTGCATTGATTCAACAAGGTGCTTAAAGAATTCTTTAGAAACGTTGGCCCATATTGATAGGATAGCATCTCGCAGTTGATGGAGATTTGTGGGATGCACATCCAGGGCATGAAGCTCCCGTTCCATCACATCCCAAAAATGCTCTATTGGGTTGAGATCTGGTGACTGTGGAGGCCATTTTAGTACAGTGAACTCATTGTCATGTTCAAGAAACCAATTTGAAATTATTCGAGCTTTGTGACATGGTGCATTATCCTGCTGGACGTAGCCATCAGAGGATGTGTACATGGTGGTCATAAAGGGATTGATATGGTCAGAAACAATGCTCAGGTAGGCCGTGGCATTTAAAAGATGCGTGGTACCCAGTCGGGTCTTCTGCTGTTGTAGCCCATCCGCCTCAAGGTTGTGCGTGTTGTGGCTTCACAAATGCTTTGCTGCATACCTCGGTTGTAATGAGTGGTCATTTCAGTCAAAGTTGCTCTTCTATCAGCTTGAATCAGTCGGCCCATTCTCCTCTGACCTCTAACATCAACAAGGCATTTTCGCCCAAGGGCTGTCGCATACTGGATGTTTTTCCACTTTCACACCATTCTTTGAAATACTCAGACCGGCCCGTCTGGCACCAACAACCATGCCACGCTCAAAATTGCTTAAATCATCTTTCTTTCTTGCCTGAAGTCTGGAATCCATGGACATGACAAATTGCTAAGTTTCCTCCCTTGAGATGCTTTGCCTGGCCTGATGCTTATTTCTGGGGTTTTCTGCTTTTAATATTGTCTACAGTAAGTGAAGAGTTGGGTTAAGATCAGGTGATCTTAACATGGTTAGTGAATATCCCAGTTCTATCCCTTGGGAAGTTTCGCTGCATGTTTTGTTTCATTACCCAACTACAATATAAAGAAGCATCCTATTACTGTATTTTTACAGCATTTTGGTGAAACTGAGCAGAGAGTATAATGCCCTATGCACTCAGAATTCTTCCTGATACTTTTATCAGCAGCTAGGTCATAAATAAACACCAGTGAAAAGCTCATGCCACAATAGTACCTCTACCATGTTCAACTGATAATGTGGTATGCTTTTGATCAAAAGTTTCCTTTCTTTCAGCAATGCCAATAATTTGCACTTTTTGAAACATCTGTGTTTACTTCATAAAGCCTTCTCTTGATTGTAGACTTTCATAGTGACAAGCCTACCTCCCCAAGAGTGTTCTTGACTGGGGCAGATGCTATGAAAATATTCGTATTTCTGTGGTCTTCCAGGTGTTTCGCTGTTACTGAGTTTGCCAGGTAGTTTTGACCTTATGTTGAGAGTCAAATTGAACAGCTACCAGATGCAAATGTAACATTTAGATCCACCTGCGGGCCTTCTATGTGCATGATTTGTCATGGAGTAATGAGGGAACAGGCTCCACATGATCATGAAACCATTTGTTCCATTATTTATGATAATTTAAAAAATTAGCTTTGTTGCAAATGGACCCAATAGTAGCTGTACATTCTGTTTTAGAAATCATTTAAAAGTAATTTGTCTTTTACACAATATATCAAACAACAGAGAAAAGAAAAAGAGAAATTTGGTGTGCTGGTAATCTGGCAGAACAATAGAATTATTTGTGATACCCAACAACTTGGCTTTTTAAAATAATATTTGTGACCAGCTGATGTGTGTGTAGTCAGTTATTCTTTAACTTCATAAAATTATCCCTAACAAAGTAAATTTGAAAACCAGAATAGTCCTCCAAGATTCCAAATTGTATTGTCTAATTCTGATTATTATTATTATTATTAGTAGTAGTAGTAGTAGTAGTAGATATTTTTATACTATTATCTCTTTTAAATTTTTATTGAAAAGTTTTCTTGTAGTATCACTATTTTAGATAAGTGCCTCTTGGATTAACATGCTTTCTAGTACAGAAAAGTTCATACATTTGTAAATGCACAGTATACACATAATTTCACAAATGCCTTAAGCTTATGTACTTTGTATAACCACATCATTATTATAATTTCAAGCATGCCATGCTCTGGTCTATTTTCCGTTTAAGTATCATACCTTCCCCACTTTCCTTAAACATACTTTACATCAAATGTGCGGGATCTCACCTTATATTTTGTTCCATTGTATTCACAAATCGTCTCAACTATGAAAGAGAGGGATAAGCAATTTTAATTAGAACATCTGGAAATGTATGAGTAAGGCACTAACAAAATAAGTGTTAACAAGCGAGACTTATCATCTGTGTTAGTGTTTTAACTATTAGAGAATGAGAGAGAGAGAGAGAAGGAGAGAGAGAGAGAGAGAGAGAGAGAGAGAGAGAGAGAGAGAGAGATATGATTCCAAAGGGAAATTCTGTTGTTATAACAAGTTCATAACAAGATACAAACGGAGATAGTGTGCAATAATATTACAGAGCTATTGTTTAAAAAAAATTTAAACATATGTATCCAGTTCATGCATCAACAGTATCAACATCTTCCCCTCAATATTTAAATAAAAAAGAATTATTCATAACAAGTAATACCACAAATAGTCCTTCCTGAACAGGTAGATAAAGGCACTTTACTCTACTGAGCTTAATTAGTTACATTTTATATAAAAATGAAATTGAGTTTTATAAACATAATTATACAATGGTCATTAGTTTATTTTAAATGAAACTTTATGAAAGATTCATTATTATTAGAAGTATTATGATCTTGTGAGAAGATTCCAGTACCCTGAGCCCCCTTACTATGCTTCCTTATCTGTTAACAATATCTCATCTATGGCCTGTATCCAGGCGTATAAATGGCTTTTTTGTTTAACCAGAGGATGTATTCCCTACCACCTGCCTGTCTCCAGGTTTCTCTATGACTGACAAGTTAAAGACTAGTTCTTTTGAACCAGCAAACAGCTGTTTTATTTATAGTACTGTGCAAAAGTCTTGGGAACATCCAAATACAAGCCATATGCAATGATGATTTTGAAAACATTTCTACATTAAAATATTTTTTTATAAAAAGCAGCATAAACAATAAACTGTAAATATTTGGTTGGGAAACTCGTTGTTGGAACATACAGTAGTATTCTAAGTAAAACAGCTGTTAGGTTTTACTGAGCATGCTGGAGAAGTTCTTTTGGTAACTTCGTCACACTCACTCCTTTCTATTTTCATGCAAAACCCAGAAGTCTACATTATTTTGATTTTTTTATTATGATTTTTTTTCCCATCTGAAAACTGGTCTGTCATGTAATATGTTGCTTTCTTTACAGACATGCAAATATTCTTATGTAACGTTATTTATTTATTAATTTGAGTGTATCTTTGTAGGGAATGGTCTTGTACATTATAATAAACTTATATAACACAATTTGTACTCAATATTATGTCACTTATTATTTGCCAATTATTTGGTATAAGTTATGTTGATGAAACGAGTCGGGCACTGGTGACTGGGGGTAGGTATTTCGCCCGCCATTCGAACGCCTGGGTTCGATTTCCAGCCAGTACCCAAACTCCAGCCGCTGTATAAAATGGGAGGGTTTTGTCAGGAACGTCATTTGGCGTAAAACCTGTGCCAAGCTTGTTGGTCTGCTATGACGACCTCTTGCCGGGAGCAGCCAACAAACCAAAAACATGTTTATGAACACAGATTATACAATTGTGCCTTGAAGTGCACACTACATGCTTACTTTGCACTGTTATATAATAGAATAAATATATTTTCAAAAATCAATAAAAATATTTTTGAAAAGAATAGTGATTCCATTTGATGAAGTGCTAAATTACCGCATATTGGGTGCTTGCAGCAATCAGAACTGAGAGTAGAGCCAGGACTGCACTTCGGCGTTGGAGGCACAGGTTTTGGCTCGCATTCTTCTGTCAGTGTCTGGTTATTGCACGTGCAGATGTTGCAATTTGACTCCCATCGTGACCCAGCCTGAGACAGACAGTATGAGTGCAATAAGAGATTTGATAGGAAATAAACACCATACTGTATATTCTTGAAAATCAGTTGATTCTAGATCCATTTGTTTTTGAGCCATTTTAGCATTTGAGGATTTGTAACAAATTGTGTGGTGTTTAAGCTAATATGCGCATTCTGATCAGGCATCTTCAGCTCTTTCCTGGAGGCCCAGTATCCAACACAATTTGTTTATTCTGCTGCTAAAACACAGCTGATTCAGCAAATCTGTTAAATATCAGGTTCAATTTGTTGGTGGAATACAAACTGCACTTAAAGACTGGAGTTGACGACCCCATTCTAATAATGGTTAATTAATTTGTTCATGCTCACATACTGATATGACAATATCATAGGTAATAGGTAATTACTCACCGGCATGGGTTTTCCTTCTGGCCCTTTACAGTCTGACAAAAAAGCAACCACGCATTTATGAACATTATTTCACACAGAAAATATGGGGTAAAGAACAGTTATTCAGAATGGACAATACATATGAGCTAGTTAGGCACAATGTTAAGACTTTTACTGGTATATTAAAATATAAATGCAGCTTTACCTAAAGGTTATTTAGTCCAACAGGAGCTTTGTTTTTTCACCTGACATGGCTAATTCTTATAATCCGAAGCTAGCTTTCTGCACATACTGTTTCATTTTAAATAAGCTATTAGACAGAGGACAAGGCAAATTGCTGCTGTACTTTGATCTGAATAAAAATGATAACCACTTACTGGTACAGTGAGATACACAAATCTGTTTGTGGGGCTCAGCAAGTAGCTGGTTGTGAGGGCAGAAACAACCAGACCGCATTGTATCCCAAGGTGGAACTGGAATCCGCTTACTAGTTGAAGAACATAAATGAGAAATACACTCAAAATAAGCTAGAAAGAAAGAAAGAAAAAAAGAAAGACACACTCACGTCCCGCTACAGTAATCATCTGGGTTACGCCGGCATGAATCATAAATCATTCCTTCAGGACAGGGTATGTCTGAGAAAACAACATTTTAAAGCACACAGTATAAAAGAATGGATGTTATAAAGCATTTCACTCTGGCAGAGCAAAAAGAATATTGTTCATGTTTCATTTATAGTCCGTTCATATTTGAATTTATAGTGTTCAAGCTTTTTATCTTAAAACAATGGATGGATGCAAGGCATGCATTAAATTGTGAATAAACTAAAATACAGATATACATCTTGAATTATCTCAGTACACTAGCAACCAGAAGGAATTTTACATTATTTGTGTGCAGGTGAATCGGCTACTTTACCACAAAGTCCATTGGTGAGATTTCTCCATTCCACACATGAACCCTTCTTCTTGCACTTATCAGCTAGACTCTCTAGTGCAGAGCACACATAGTCTGTTTTGTTGCTTGTACAGTAATCAAACTTGCAATTCTCCACCAGCTTTTCATCAATGTCGCCGCATTGGCTAAACACTCTGTGATTTAATCAGAAAAATGTATTGGAACAAATACTTATTTATATTACAAAAAGAACAGAGCAAACGGGAATTAGTCTAATCTGTCTTTGGACAGTGGAAACTGGAATACCCGAAGAAACCTTTCAAGCATGGGGAGAACATGCAATGCATTCCATTCTCACAGTTCTGAGGCAGAAATCTATCCCTCGACCATGTTGGTGCAGGGCCACAGTGCTAAACACTTATGCCACCAATTTATATATTAGGTCTTATTATTGTACTAATTGGCTTAGGAGCAACTTATGATAATGATCGCAAGAGTCATTTCTGAATATATTGTAGCTTAGCCACACATGTATTGTTTTGAACTGAAGTTAATAATTATTAGCTATATTACAGCTTCCACTCTGAGCGGCACGGTGGTGTAGGGGTTAGCACTGTGGCCTTGCACCGTCCGGGTTCGATCCCCGGCCAGGCTCGATTCCCGTCTCTGTGTGCATGGAGTTTGCATGTTCTCCCCGTGCTTGGTGGGTTCCCTCTGGGTACTCCGGTTTCCTCCCACAGTCCAAAGACATGTAGGTTAGGTTAATTGGCGTTGCCAAATTGGCCATAGTGTGTGAAGTGTATGTGTGTGTCTGTGCCCTGCGATGGGTTGGCACCCTGTCCAGGGTGTACCCTGCCATGTGCCCTAAGTCTCCTGGGATAGGCTCCAGGCCCCCCGTGACCCTGAATACAGGATTAAGCGGTATAGATGATGAGTGAGTGAGTGAGTGAGCTTCCACTCTTTGTGCTTCTGGATTTCTCCATGCACCATGTTAAAATGATGAAAAGAATGAAATGAGTTTTTGGTTTTCGGAGCTGCGTCTGGCCTCGAGAAGATGAAGCAATTCTGTTTTGTGTCAGCAATTTACTTTAGTTTCTTTTTAGTTCCCAATTTAATAAACCCATTCGATCTCCGAACAGAAAGTTCTTCCCATGTGTGTCACAAATATACTGTACTCCTATTTCACTGACCCCCCTTATAAACATTATTACATCTCGTGCTGCCAAGCCCACGCCACATAACAAATGATTTATGTTCTTGATAGTAACAAATGTACACGACACCAGGTTTTTGGCCAAACATATAAATACTTTAAAATATAAATGTTAAATGTTTGATATTTTGCTCCGCAGGTAACGACGTCTTCCCATGTTTAACCATCCTAAAGCTATCCTTTATAAACTTTAGATGGACTTATATTTATGGATTTATTTTTAGATCCTGACCTATTTGTTCTAACTCGATAAATGAGAAAGAATACAAGGCATATATGGTAAGGTTCTATAGAAAAGCAGGGCCAGCAAATGCTGTAAATGCAAATATATTCTCAATGACATACATGTACAGTATACAGTACATGTATATGTATGTTGATGTCCTAGTTTCTTACTTAATATATTGGTATAGCAAGTAAATATAAAAGGCAAATCAGGCCCTGTTTTATTTAAATTCCCCAATAATTTGCAGAATTTGCATAATACCTTAAATTCAACATGTCACCTTTATGTACATAATACAAATCAGAAACAATTGTATCTTGTTTTCTGTGCATATTGTAAATTGTTCTGGGATTAAAGTTTAGGGTGGGCCACAGAAGATTATCAGAAATTGGGCCATAGCCTTCTTTGGTTTGGGAATGGCTGACATAGAGCATTAAAAATATGAGGGATTTACTGAACATAATGCCAAAATAGGGATAACTTGTTTATTAACTCATATAAGTC
Source organism: Clarias batrachus (assembly GCA_003987875.1). NCBI lineage: Eukaryota > Metazoa > Chordata > Actinopteri > Siluriformes > Clariidae > Clarias > Clarias batrachus. The sequence goes on from QMIH01001268.1 coordinate 36,357, forward strand.
ATGCAAATTGCTTATGTTGATATATTGTGTAGTACGTTTGTATAGTTACTCTACCAACATGTGATGACGAAAATAATAACTAGGAACAATTAGGACTCATACTCAGTTAATTTAGCACTACAGAAAGTGACATAAACATTATTTATGAAACTTCCTACTCTTTCAGCAAGGACTAAGACTGCTCCTAGGAATGCATGTGACATCATGTTCATGACATTTTTGTAGTTTTAAATTATAAAAAAAGTGAAATAGTGAAAGAAAAAATATATAAATCTGCACATGATCTGTGGTGCTGAAAGTTTGATTCATTATTTCCGAAACTGTCGGCCGTAATGAACCCAAATTATCGTATCAATGCTTCATCTTTGTAGTTACTAAAAAAGAATATAGTAGCAAGCATCTGCAAAGACAGCATGTAAAATGTTCAATAATAAACCAGTTACATCCTGTGCACAAAATGGCTTTCCTCTAACAAGTTAGGACACCACTTCAGCTCTCCTAAGAATTAAATTACTATTTTAAAAATGGTGATAAACTGCTGTTACTTGCACTCCTAAAATTGTAGTCACAAATGTTTTCAAATAAGGATATTTTTTACTTTTATGCAGATGACATCCTATAACACTGACAGTTTTTTTTTCTTTAAATGTTTTCTCTTTAAAATTATTATTATTATTATTATTATTATTATTATTATTATTATTATTATTTAGGAATTGTTGTTATTTTTTCTTTTTATGGTTTATGGATTCTCATTATTGTATCTAAAAAGAAAAAAATGAAAGAAAAATTCACATATTTTAAGCTTAAGGTACAAAAGAAGAAGAACTATGTGGATTGCAATCATTAAATAGAAATGTAAACCTTATTTGTAACCATTTTAAAGCAAATAATTTATTCTGTACTGTAGCGAATCCAGCGATTTCATGACCTTAAAATGCTAAAAATAAATAAATAAATAAATAAATAAATAATAATAATAATAATAAAATGAAGCTTACGTATGTCTGAGGACCTCGCAGTGAGGAGCAGAGCATGGTTTTGGTGTTGGAGTTGTTTTGGAACAGGGGACGTTCTTGGGTACTTGCCAGCAGTGTGGTTTATTTATGTCATCCTCTATCCACTCATATGCAGTCTTATCACAGCAGCTATTATTCTCAATTGTACCATTCTTACGTATACATGAACCACCCCCACAAACGCCTGAATGCAAGAACAAACAGAACCTAAAATTATATGATGGTACATGATCTGTACAAACAAAACAAAAAATCTAGAGTTTTTAAAAAATAAATTATCTGTATACCATAATACAATGTCATTGTTGCACTACATTATCATAAGTATAATAATGGCATAATATGTAATATGATTATGGCCACTATGATGTATATCTGAAAATACACATATACTGTATAACCATACATCATAATAAATAAAAACCTACAAAATTTGCAAAATGTAGTTATTGTAGCTAATGCCTCTTAGACCTACAATATTTGACAGAAGAAAGGTAATTTTATCATTACAAAGCAAGCCAAAATGTTGGACACCTACCACAATGTCCCTGTGTGTTTTTTGAGAAGTGCTCCATTGCCAGATTGATCTGCAGTGTGTTCCATACACTGAGATAGACATATGAACGTATCTCATCAATGTAAACGTAAACCCTGTCACCTATATTCTCAAACCTAAGTCCATCTGCTTGATATGGTGGCTTTATTGGTACTTGGTTATGAGTAACCTGGAAATCATAACAGGTCAGATTGCACCAAACATCCATCTTCTACAAACTGCACAGTACTATGATACAATTTGTACAAACATTAAAATATCAAGCTCTGAAAAGGCACAGGGTAATGTCATGACGACTACTATCTAGGATTGATCATAAAATCAAACAACTACTTGGCTTTCATATAGACTTACTGCTACTTTGGAGCCTTGGAGAACTTGAAGTGTGGCTGTGTTACTTTGGTACTTCAGAATGATGCCCTTGACACAGGATGCAAATGGTGCACAGTAATAATTGTCAACACTGATTTTGAGATTGTGACGTGTAGTATTTTCTTCCACTAGAGTATATGTACAGTTTTCTAGGAAAGTAAATTCATGTCCTTCAAAGGTAGCATAATGTGGGTCTCCATAGACATCACATTGACCTGGGGGAAATATTGGAGAATTCTTAGCATAATAAATAAATAACATAAAATAATATTAACACAAAGCATAGATAGCATTATATCTGGTCTGGGGAAAAATAAGGAAAATATAAATGAATTAATTTTATGTAATTTATTTATTTATTTACCAATTGTGTGGTTGTTTGATTGATTATTTGATGAATTTGCTATGATAAACATACATTTTTCTACCAAAAAATAAGGCCTTTCAGCATTATTATTATGCTTATGGCATAATATCATCATGTTACAGATTACAGCATTGTCTCCTGTGGTTTTTACCAATGAGAAAAAAGATGGATGTGTGACTTGAAAAATATGTGGAAAAAATGTTTTTAGCTTTTTACATTATAATACAGTTATAAAAAGTATATTGTGAAAATACAACAGGTTGGAATATCATAAAACTGACACTTTCTTGAAGAATAATTAATTATGGCATTTTAATAGTATTTTAAAACTGTATAAAGGGCCAAATGCACTCACAGTCACATGTCCAGATGTCACAACAGCCTTCTTTATCTTTTATTAGCTTGTGAGTGTCCCTAGGGCACACTGGTACAACCTGAGGTGAACATTTCACAGGTGTGCTAAGAATAACACCCTCTTTGCATGTAAAACTGGAGCAGTCCTTTGTCCATTGAGCACCATTTGGCCATGATTCATTTTTCAGTAGATCTTTGCAATCTGGAGTATATGGGGTTGTTGTTGATGGTGTAATTGATGTAGTCGTAGATTCTTGAAGTGAATATTGAGTAGAAACAGAAAAAGAATGTGATTTTATAAAAGATGAAAGTCAGAAATCTTCATAGAACTACTTATACAATATTTAGTAAATAACAAGCACATACCTTCAGTAGTAGTTATTGTTATTGTAGATGTCCCAAATGTAGTATTTTGCACTTGAGGTGAAGAAACGCGGGGCGATGTTGAACCAGTTATTATGCTTAGAATTGTGGAAGCAGATGTGGTTGTTAATTCTGGAGTTGTGATTTCTGAAGTTGTGGTTGCAGATGTAGTTTCTGAAGTTGTAGTTTCTTTGGTTGCAGTTGTGGTTTCTGTGGTTGAAGATTTGATTTCTGGAGTTGTAGTTTCCATGGGTGTAGTTGTGGTTTCTGGAGTTGTGGTTGCAGTTGTAGTTTCTGCAGTTGTGGTTGCAGTTGTGGTTTCTGTGGTTGAAGATTTGGTTTCTGGAGTTGTGGTTTCCATGGTTGCAGTTGTGGTTTCTGGAGTTGTAGATGAGATTACTGTAGTTGTGGTTTCTGTAGTTATAGTTTCTGAAGTTGTGGTTTCTGTAGTTGTGGTTTCTGGAGTTGTAGTTGTGGTTTCTGTGGTTGAGGATTTGGTTTCTGGAGTTGTGGTTTCCATAATTGTAGTCGTGGTTTCTGGAGTTGTAGTTATGG
>QMIH01001268.1:46314-77382 GCA_003987875.1 Clarias batrachus
ATATATATATATTTTATTTAATCTTAAGTAATTAAAATTATCTGAGATATTGAATTTTAGTTTTCCATTAGCTGTAAGCCATAATTATCGAAATTAAAAGAAATAAACACTATTAGAAATATATCAGTCTGTGTGTAATGAATCTATATAACATTTGATTCACTTTTTGAAATGAATTACTGAAATAAATAAACTTTTTAATGATATTATAATCCACTGAGATGCAATATATGTTGAATGTTTTAATAGACATACGGCATCGGTCTGGAGTTCTCCATTTGATACAGATATTTTGAGTTGCGCAGGTTTCAGCATATGCTGCCACTGCTGTGCAGAATCCCAGGAACTTGCCCTCAAAATCACAGGAGCATGATTCCAGAATACAGGCCTGGTAATAAGGTTCTGGATCAACCTACAAGTCATCAGAAGGCCATACTTTAAGCAAGGTTGGTGCTTTTTCTTAAAATTTTTATTCGTAGTATATATAGTAATTTATGTACAAATGCAAAAACATCTATTTTTTATGTTAAATATAAAAACTGTTTAAAAAGCATTGCTGATAAATAACCTTTAGGTGGCAGTCTTTAAATGTATCACTGCGTAGGATCATGCAGCGTCTCTGTGCCCAGGCATAGCAGTATGAATAGTGTTCACAGGGAAACAATTCTTTTGTCACATCTGAACAGGGGGGCACAGCTGTCTTCCAGCTGTTTCCAAACTCCAGTGTACTGGACACTACAGTGGAGCTGCTTGTCATCATGTCATTCATTAATTCTTCATTAAAGTCACCACACAGTCCTCTCACTTTACCCTGTCAATCCACACACATAGGAAACATGAACAATGCAAATTTGGGAGGCACAGGGAAATATGGACACATTGGATTTTGATTCACAATTACGAAAGTAACATACATAAAAAAACAAATAGCATTAGGATCATACTCCTGTTACACCTATAACCCCAGACCATTTTAATAAACCTGTTATAGATGTGCTTAAATAATAAAAATAAAAATAAATGTTTCATTATTAACCAGTGCTGCCTAAACATGTTCACATGATAAAGTAATAAAAAGTGCCTTACAATCCATCTGGTCTGCAACTCAATTTTGACTCTGGTTTGCCTGTCCCAAATCACATTGATGCCCAGCTTGTTAACAGAGATAATGATGTACAGACCCACAGTGTGGATAGAGTACAGTAGCTGAGCTTCTGAGTTCAACTCTTTCTGAGTTACATTCATATCACGCAGGGTTAGAGTCACTTCATTATGGTTTTCATCCTGTTCAAAGTAAAAAAAAATTGTTACAAAGAAACTTCAAGGGACACAGTCTATAGATATATTCTTAAATATAAATAGCCTTTTAAATCTCACATAAAATGTCTTTTTAAATACATGACTAGTCACAATTACACTTTCCCAAATTTGATTCTGAACAAGTTCGATCTTAATACCGTTCGATTGGACTACACGGTTGAAGAATATGTACTTTCTTTTTTCCTAAAAAAAAAAAACTCTATTTCAGCTATTTTCTTATCTCAATGTTAGCAATGAATTTGGCCCCTGTAACACATTTTTAATCTTTACTGACACTTAATATTTAGGTAGCATCTGTCCTGTTCACATGTAATATTTACAGTGTTTTTATTTTAACTGATTTGGGTACTGTTACTGATTTCTTTTTTTATTAAGCATTTTTGCTAATGAGTGCAGGGGTAGCATTTATTCTGATATATGGTCATTTTAACACATGATGAACACACCACAATGCAATTTCAGTGAGAGCAGAAATTCATTTTTAACATATTCCTTTGCACATTGCAGTCAGTTTAGGACAATAACTCACATCATAGTAGGATTAGATATCACGTTAAAAACTTAATGCTTCCAAGCAATCAAAGTAACCAGATTTAAACAATAACACAATTAGACCCTAATTAAGAACTAATTTGTCACAAAGCTAATATTAGGGTGTAAAAATATTCATAAAATGCATGGTCAGAATCACCAATAATTTACTTTAGGAGGAATAATTTACTTTAAGATTCACTGAGATGGCACGGGAACAGGTTAGAGCTTCATCACAGCAAGGCACACTCTCCGCTTTAATGGAAAACAGCTGTGAGTGAGCATCCTAACACACAAATAAATTAACAAGTTAATTTTATGTAATACTTACTAATTTACCTTAACATTTTCATTAGTCACAATATTACTTTGGAACATTACTTACCTCAACCAGAGTGTACTGACAGTGGCCATCAAAACGATACCTTTTGGAATCAAAGGTCTTATATTGTCCATTGCCAAAGACTTCACATGTGCCTGGACATGGATCACCTGTACAATGCCACTGGCCTCCTTCACATGTGCTACAAAAACAATTACATTTTCTTGAACTATGTATTAAACATATATGAATGTCTATACATAATTATAAGAATGAGTGCCATTAAATAAAATAAATAAAAATAGTGGTGATTGGTTTGTGCGATTGCTTTTCTATTGTTTATTTGCATTGTTTATTTGGGTCATTTAATTATGTCAGAGTCAATGTCCTGATTCTTGATTTTAAGCCTAACTGGGGTAATCTAAAAAAAAGAATAAAGAAATCAGTCAATCACACTGGGCAAAAGTATTAAGACAACATTAATCGAGCAGGATTTAAAAAATAAATTACTTTATACTAAATATTAATTCTCGTATAGGAATTGTGCCATTATATAATAATTGTGCCATTAAAAATGATTCTCACTTATGTCTCATATACTACTAGATACGTTTCCATTGGTTGGGGAAAATGACAAGGAAATAATATACAATGTTGACTCTTAGCAGACAGTGTTGAGGGGGATTGGAAATGTCCTAATACTTGCAAATAAAAAAATATAAGAAAAGTCAAAGCCACTGGGTAACCCTTTAACCTAACCCTTTTTTTAGGTAAAGTGCAGGTTAATTTGTTTTATTTTTACTTTATATTTTGTGTTAATTATTTTTATGTATTTATTTTTGGGGGACTGTGGGTGAAAAATGCTATGAATAATTTAAATTTCGATTATTTATTTTGGGAAAATACAATTTGGTGTCACGGCGTGCGCCTGTGATGGGCGTGCGCCCAAATCTATTATCGCCCCTCGCTCACTTCGTAGGCTCCCTAGGTAGGCGGCACCCCTTCTGCATGTGTGCAAAGAGACGGGGCCGCCTATGCGGGCCGGCTGGCAGTGATTAAACGTTAATAGGATCTCGGGCTTGCTCCGCATTATAAAAGCAAGGCGCGGAGTTTAGTCCGGGGTCCGAGAAGAGCGTAACGCGGTGGAGATTGAGAGTGGCAGAGGAGTGGGAAATGGAACGTGCCCCAGAGACTTAAAAGGACTATGGATATCCGCCCCTTTGATCTCCGCGCTGAGGACAGCGCGGGAAAGAGCTGCACGAGCTCCCACGTCATCCTCCGTTCCCGCGTCGAGCCCGCCTTCGCGTCCCCGCCGCCGAAGAAGAAAAGGCCGCGAGGAGGACAGCGTTAAGGCCGCCGATCCCAGCCGGGAAAGCCGCCCAGCCGACGGACGTCCGAGCGAGACTCCCGACTGAGGCCGCGCCCACAGAGAGCTGGGAGGGGCCAGGCCGGCCATCGACAGCGGGGAGGAATCGAGAGGGAGCGTGCAGGAGCGCTGCCTCGCGCGCTCCGTTCGGCCACTCCGCCCACCGCCGCCAGCCGCGTGCCCGCATGCCAGCTGGGCACTGCCTCGGACCACGCACGTGCACACTTCATCCCTTCCCTTTCTTTCCATCCTCCCTCCTTTTACCCTTTCCTTCCCTTATTTATCCCTAATAAATTACCCTTTTCCCCTAAGATCTCGCCTCGTGTCTGTGTTTCATGGTGCCGCCCGTGCAACAAATGGGTCGAACCCGTTACATTGGTTTATGATTTAGGGTTTTGATATACTAGCGACTAGTGACTCTTTTAATTATATGTTTTTTGTGACTTTTGTTTTGTAAAAAGTCTGTACATATATGAATTCCCTAAAATCTCAATGAACTAAAGCAACATTTTAAAGAAGGATAGGAAACTCACAACAATTTAAAAACTGATAAAGTCACACAGGAAAAGATAACTAAGTTGTTGTTGTTTTTGTTGTTGTTGCTAAAGGTGGAGGTACGTGGAATTCCCCACTTTATATGTGACAAATAAAGGCTTAACTTAACTTGAACTAACTTAAATCCTATTAAGGCAGAAAGGAGGTACTTGCTGCATGATTTTTTATTTATTTAATATATTTTATTATTATTATTATTATTGCTTTATTTTTGTAAAATAAAAAATGGTATTGTAAAAAAAGTTATATGTTCCTGTTTGTTTTAGGTTGTATAGACATGCTATACAATAGCACCTAAAACTAAGACATGAGATTATTTTTATTATGTTTTTATATATATATATATATATAAAAGATACAATTAAAAGATATATTAGGCAGTATGTAAACTAACTTTTACACACACACACACACACACAATTTACATTTTCAATTGGCTTGGTATGTCTACTGATGCCCCTGTCTGAGATTAATATGGAATATAATATAGTATATAGAGTTATAAAGTATATAGAAGATTGTATATAGATCTTTTTGTATGTCATAAGACATTTTATTTACCATGATTTACAGTTTGACTTCACAGTCTCCCCGGATGCATAAACCCTCTCACTGAATTTACATGTGCATTTCTCCCTCGTCACACAGCTGCCATTATGGTCTGCGTACTGGCCCTCTGGACAGTAACATCCACTGATGCAGATATTAATACCATACTGTAGGCAAATCAGAAACAAAAAATAAAATCTTTTTAATTTTTAAACTCACGTGTGACTTCTATCTCTCAGTCATGATGTCATATCGATATAAAGTATCGACTATAAACAGATAGATGGACAGATGATATAATGTATAGACTATTGACAGATAGATGGACAGATGGTATAAAGTATAGACTATAGACAGATAGTTAAGCAGTATTGTCAAGTGCATTTGCAAAACCCATCAAGCACCATGATGAAACTGGCTCTCATGAAGATCATCCCAGGAAAGCAAGACAAAAACTTACTTCTGCTGCAGAGGAGAAGTTCATTTAAAGTTACAGCCTTAGAAATCACCGATTAATAAACAGCACCTCAGATTTAAGCCGTTATGAAGGCTTACATGATAATTTACTGTGTATGCATAGAGTGAAAGACACAGAAACAACCATAGTGCGGGAAGTTTAAAACTGTGGTGTTAATAACAAGTAGTAATGTGAAATGCCACTAAAACATATGTCATTCGAGGAAAATATCCTTCGTCCCACCAGCCCCACATTATCATTATACAAATATCTATTACAACATTTATTTTATAACTGGCTGCACAAAACTGAATGAAACGTTTGCAGTTTTACAAATCTGCATGAAGTTTAACCTGAACTACAACGAAAATGTAAATGTTGAGTAAAAGACAGGTTATGAATATCAATGAACTAAAGTAACATTGTAAAGAAGGATAGGAAGTTCCTTCACAACAATTTAAAAACTGATAAAGTCACACAGGAAAAGATAACTAAGTTGTTGTTGTTTTTGTTGTTGTTGCTAAAGGTGGATTTTATGAGCTGTAGAATATGTGAGGTACTTGGAATTCCCCACTTTATATGTGACAAATAAAGGCTTAACTTAACTTGAACTAACTTAAATCCTATTAAGGCAGAAAGGAGGTACAGATTTATCTACTTTAAAATAGGCTTTTAATAAGCTACATGCTCAATGTAAACAAACACCTGCAAAAATGCATATTAATTATAAAAGCTAAAGTGAATATTTTACTGGCATCAATTAATATTTTCACCGCTGAAATAACAGGGCTAAAGTGGTATAAGTGAATTTTAACGTGCTGGAGTTGTTTTAAGACAAAATTGAAATCTTTATTATTATTGATCTATTTTTTGCGATTTCTCATCTGTGACTCACTCTCCAATTACCAAACAGGGAGTGCATCTGGCTAATGATGAAAGAAGTACAAGTTTGCATAAACAAGATACTCACCCTTACAAAATTTATTTGTTTTGTATTGATAAGTTAGGCAGAGAGTTCTGCTGTATAGAAAGAGACACAGACGTACGCAGCTAAGAACCCTGACTACATTAAAGCTGCGTACGTCTGTGTCTCTTTCTATACAGCAGAACTCTCTGCTCTCAATACTGTCTCTCAATACTGTCTCTCAATACTGGATAGTATTGTCTCTCAATACTGGATAAATACACTAGTTCATATAATATAATGGTGAGGATTGTGATTTTAGAGACCCCCTACACATTTTTACCTATGGCCCTAACAGACTCTAGGATCACTTCTGTCTGTAGCAAAGTGCCATAGATTACAGTATGTATGCTGCTATAAAAATACTCACAGATGGCTTGCTCAGACTTTCACATGTCCTTTGTGCTGTGTCTACTGCTGTTTGTGCACAATGGACACATATTTGTCCATGTGGGCAATCTAAAGGAGCAAGAAGAATATTAAAGGCCTCACGTTTGTGTGACACAAGTTAATGCATATATAATAAAATGGTAATTTATAGTTCACTTCTTTAACTGGATCACCCTGCCCATTCAAGCATTTGCGTTATGGATCATAGATTTATAGCTTGGGGGGTGTTCAAGTCAAACCAGGACTTGTGCAGAGTATTAGGCTCTTAGCTCTTAGCTAAGATAGCTCTTAGCGTGAAACCTTTTTTTTTTTTTTTTTTTCCCCGGGTTTCTCCCTAATGTAGTCGTGTCCAATTCCTCGCCGTCACTAGGGGGCTCCCACATTAAGGCTACTACTACCACTCAGCCGGGAGAGCCGAAGACTATCACGTGTTTCCTCCGAACCATGTGACGCCAGCCGACCGCATCTTTTCGAACTGCTTGTAACACTGCTTGTGACAGAGCTATCCGCTCCTACCGTTGCATGAGCTCACAGACGCCCCTGATTGGCTGTAGAGCCGTGATTAATGCGGGAGCACTGAGTACCTCTCATCCTTCCCCTCTGAGAGAGCTCGGCCAATCAGCTCTCGCTAGACCTCCGGCTGCGAGAGGTTACAGCACCACCCGGGATTCGAACTAGCGATCTCCGGATGATAGGACGAGCGCTTTAACCACTGCGCCACTCGGAGGCCCGACTGGTGAAACTTTTTAAAGAAAACCATGCGTCTGTGAATCCTATCACCAACTTGCACAAGAGATTCATCTGTCTGTGAGAACTGTACGCACAATTCCTCTTTAACAAGGCGTTTTTGCTCATTTGCAGCATTTCTTGCTAAAAGTTTTTTTTTAAATATTATTCTGTGTAAACACTAGATTACTATATGTGAAAGTTCCAACCGATTAGTCCATATGGCACAGCAGCCAGATCAGTGGATCTAAGAAAACACTTTTCCACCCCACATCAAACTTATTGTTGAAACTTATTGTCATCAATTTAAGCGCTTGATCTATTTCTGTATATTTTTGCATTGCTCATTGCCACAATTGGCTGATGAATGGACAGGCGTTTAGGTTTTGCTATTAAAGTGGTCTGTGAGTCTATAATCCACCAATGATTAACTACTATAATCACAGTCATTACAGTGTTTAACTAGTTATTAATAATTTAATTTCCAATATATCAAAGAACAATAACTTTACCACAAACATCGGAACACCTGAGATTTCCATTTTCACATATGCTGCAAAACAAAAACCCAGCACAGTTTACATGTATCCTATAATCTTTTTTATTACATATTTCAGTTTGTTGGTTGTAAATGTTTGTTAATGTAAGCCACATATGTGATTTTGTGATTAAACAGCAAAACATACCATTGGCGTCCATCAATAATCTTGCTCCCTGGACCTGTTATTCCATTTGGGTAGTTGCAGTTGCAGAGGGAACGAGGGCTGCACTTGAGTGGTGTGTCGAGATGGGTGCCAGAAGGGCATCCACAGCCCTCCACTGGGTCATCTGATATGACACAGGTTGGGTCATGACTAGAAAAAGAGCGGCATGTCCGATTACATGCCTGCATAGCGTAATCAAATATCAGATTCTGAGTGCAGGATTTAGCTGGAAAAAAGACAAAGGAAAATATTAAATCAATGGGTTGCACATTACACTTGGGACTGAATGTCCTGTAATTTTTTTATTAATTTTTAGTAAGCTCTTTATCCAGGTCAGGGTCACAGATGGGATGTGAACTAGAGATGAGAAATTCGGATCCAAATTCTACTCCTGAATCGATCACTAAATGGATGCGGGTCTGAGTCCGTTAAGTCACGTGAGTCAGTAGCTATTCTGACTGCATCTTTTTATGGTCCCTCCTATGGCGCTCACCTAATCCCTAGTATCCACCGAATCCTTGGACTCACAAATACACTCGTCTGAGTCCCACTGATCCGGCTGTTTCACCTCGTGCTACGACTGTGACAAATTCGCTGAATCCCCCAGTGTAGATAAATCATAATGGACATGTAAAGTATTTTGAGTCTTTTTTGTTTCTGACCATAAAATGTAAATGACAGAGAATCAAAAATGTATGCCAAATATTATTTTTAATGACAAATGCACATAGAAATAAGTTTAGACAACAACAAATATAACAAATGAATAAAAGTATAAATATATCAGTGGTATCTGATAAAAAAAATGTCCAGGTGATAAAGCCGGGATTTGAGCTTGAGTTTTCCTGCATGTAATACATTCATTGTATGCATTGAGCTAAAGCATTCGCACAGATAGCAACATTCTGATGAAGCTGTGGTGTGTTGGAAGCCGGCCTGGAGTGATACAAATTCCAGAGCTGTTTTTTCATTCCAGTTTTTCATAATATACATCTGCATCACACCAACATGTTACAAATATGTTTGGTGCTAATAAAATCAGATTATAGAGCACTGCGTCCAATCACACAATATTGTAAAAGTGAAACCGCTGCGGTGTATGTCATTGTGATTATGGATTCTGTCTGTTGTCGCCTCCACTAGGGGCGCTCAACGAATTCTCAGAATCCACTGAATCCTTGGACTCATGAACACATACTGAGTCTTAGAACTTAGAACTCAAGTGATCCGAGTAAATGAAGAAAAGGATTCGTGAGTCATATAAAGGATCGGGTTATTTAACCTGGATGAATCCCGATTCGCTCATCTCTAATGTGAACCCATCACAAGGCAACATGCAAAGGCACTGTAAAACTTTGGAGAACTTCTGTCATTTTGGGCTTTGGGGATTAAATGTTGGACACTAAGTCACTTTACACCCCTATAGTATGCCTAAAATGGCAATTTTCAAGATTACTCCAGTTTCTCTAATTATCATGGATCTCATTTAGATGCCTACCACAAATATTATTCTCTGGTTATTTTAAAACAAATGTAATGTTTGTTTTTCTTCTCACTGGTTTCGTCACTGTCTATGTCATAGACAGTGACAACCTATCACTTAAACCTGATGTGGAAGAACTTAAGTGAGCGCACAGAGCCCTGACATCAACTTAACTGAACACTTCGGATTTGAGATGCCAGCTGGACCCCAGGGCTTGTATTAACTAAGCATCTCAGAGGGGAAATTCTTGGAAATTCTCAGAGTGACACAATTTTGGTCCTACTTTTAGGTGTAGGAGCTAAGGCTATATTTTAATATATGAGAAGGTATTCTAAGTCAGGAATAGTAAGAAAATGGAGTTCAGACAAGGGCTTCAGATACGCTGGGTAGCTGGCCAATTAACGAACGTCACATATGTCGTCTCCACAGGTGGCTGCTACTGTATGGTTTTTAGTATCAGCAAAGATGTTTGCTCTTTGAAACAGTGACAGCTCTTCCAGCACCTCATTACTTCAATCATTCGCAGATTCATATAGTAAAACATGTAAATTCTTTAGGAAGCTTCCTACTCTTTTTTCTGCAAGGAGTACAACTGCCCAGGAAAGCGTTTGACGTTACTTTTTATGACAATCGTGCAAAGTAGGCTTCACATTATAGTGAGTGTTGTAGTAGTTTGACAGTTTTTTTTTTTTTTTTTGGCTTAAATGGTGGAAAAGCAATATATTGAAATCAGCAGAAGTTGTGTGAAAGCTTTATGCACACAGGAAAAACATAAAGATGCGTGACTCGGCTGCATACAGACTGCTCCAATAACAACTGTTTTAGGCCCCTATAACAGAGCTGTGTAGAACTGTGAAGCATCTTCTGCTGATCAAAATGACTTTGAAAAGAAAGCTAAATTTCAAAGAGGATTATACCGTTTTGCTTGCAGAAAAAGTATTAAAATGTAAAGTAATAATTTAAGCAAAACTCTGTCCTACTCTTACCTATAAAGATAAAAAGTGCGGTATGACAATTGACAATGCCACATGTCAGTTTTTTCACTCTGAAAATCTTTGCCTATTTAGAAACTATTTCTTACTCTGAGATGCTTAATCAATATGGTCCCTGGACTTCTAGAATAAATGCACATCAGAAATATATTTAAATTATCTGTTGTGAATGTAAAATGTTCCATCATGTTCAATCAAACTCTCAGAAGCTCACAACACTCTTCTGATGCATATAGAGTACATCTTAAACATACTTTAACGTAAACTGGAATTTGCATTATATATATAATTATGCACAGTGATAATGTTCTATTGTTCAGAACATTAACACTTTTTTATATGATTTCTTAAATAGTTTCTCTTATAATAGACTCACAGCAATCCGTTTCTGCTCTCCAGTCACCAATATCGATGCCCTGGCTAGCACAGGCTTTAGCGTAGTTTCCCAGGCCAACACATGCACGCTCGCTTAAGTCAGTAGCTGACTGGCAGGTTCTCTTAAGACAGGCCTGTAGATTTAAATGGTGCATTTTGATTTGCTACAATTATTCATCCACACATCAAGTAAAAATTTTAAAATGTATTGTTTCTTACATCAAAATAAGAGGCAACAGACACATAGTCATGGCACAGAGCAAACACGCCACTCATGTTTTTTAGATGGCTGCACTTATTTATGGCGTATCTCTCTGAGTAGAAATAGAATACCAAAATGTTATCAGTAAAAATAAATAAGTAACGTAAACACAAGAAGTAAATAAAAAAAATCAGTACTACCTAATAGTATGATTTAAATGATAAAACAGAAGCTGTACCGTTGTCAGTGTTGACACAAACAGAGGGAATATCTGTCGCGCAGGCCCCCAGTGCCCAGGATAGAGAAAAAGACTGAGGTGAGTTTTCTACAATACCACTGCTTGTAGTGAAGTCATCTCCTGTGTTGTGGTTGTATGATCCACAAAGGCCTATAAAAATGAAATACACATACACATGAATTAATTTCACAACACTGTGGCTGCGACTGATATGTATTTTATGGCCAAAAGTATGTGGATGCCCAATCATGACCGCCATGTGTACTTTCCTGCTAGTACTACTATAACCATTTCCCTTCATCCATGGGACATATAGTGTATTTACTCTGCACAATGAATGATGGTACCTTTGCTTGTTTCATTTTGTGGTAGATACAAGTAGATTTGAACTTCAGGAGAAACTTGCACTTGCATCTTCATTCCAAAACTTGTGTGGACCATAACAAACATCGAAGACTGCCAGTATATTGTGGCACGTTCTGAAATAGAAAGGCAACAAGTTACATTTACACTATAACATTTGCCTAATTAGTCATGTGCCTTGAGTCTATTTATGCTTGTGTATCAAAGCACTCATATATCAAATACTCATATATTCTTATGGGGATTTCTATATGGAGGAGAGGAAAAGGCAGGGGGCTACAGTGTAGGATGACTTTTACACACATTCTCTAGCGGAACCTCACCACTGTCTGGAAACTTCTTTAACATGAGGCCACTCTAATGATACTTGTGTACACACACACACACACACACACACACACACAAACACATGCACTAAAGGAATCACTGCTCTCTGACAGCCCGGCCAGTCCAAAGACATGTAGGTTAGGCTAATTGGCGTTTCCAAAAAAATTGCCCGTAGTGTGTGAATGAGTGAGTGTATGTGTGTGTGTCTGCGCGCTGCGATGGATTGGCACCCTGTCCAGGGTGTACCCTGCCATGTGCCCCAAGTCTCCTGGRATAGDCTCCAGGCCCCCGTGACCCTGAATACAGGATTAAGCGGTATAGATGATGAGTGAGTGAGTGAGTGAGTGAGTGAGTGAGTGAGTGAGTATACACATGCATGAATGTTAACCATACAAGTGACGCACGTGCACTGAGCATGGGAGATGATTACCCAAATTCTGCAGCACATGAGAGAGAAGACCTATTGGCTTAGTTGTGATCACATGACACTTGGCAGACAAAGCGTATGCATACTACTCGTTTTGCATGTCTTGGAAAATGCTATGCACTAAATGCTTGCAAAAAAAGCTAGCACAACATGCACCAAGATTTAAAACATCTAGCAATTTGAATATGACAGGATATATTGATAATGCATATTTAAACAAAATAAGATGTATCTGCTACCTATGCTCTAAAAAGCCTTATACAGTAAATTGGATTGTAAATAACTTGGTCTGTGAGGGTTGGGCAAGATGAGCAAAATTTTAAATACATTTTTTATTTAAACAAGCAAGGCCTTGCACTACAAGCAGCACGTATACACCAAACGACAAGTGATCACAACTGAGGCAATGGTTCTTCTCTTTCTCACGCTGTAGAATTTCCAATGAGACAGACACCAGTGATTCCTTTAGTGTGTGCGTCTCTATATATAAATATATAAATATATAATAATATATATAATTGCTGCTTTACCAACCTCTGCAAGCAGAATATAGAATATAATATCTAAATCATATTTATTTTGATTTGTAGAAAACCTACCTGTTTGTGACAAATCTGTGATAGTTATATCTTTTTCCCCATGTTGAACACTGTTTAATGAGAAGGTGTATGTATCCTAAATATAGAGACAAACATTTGATCACCTTGGAAATAATCACACTTTGAAAAAATAGCTACATCAGCAGCATCTTAAAATGTAAAACATACCTCATTCAAAGTAAAATTGACTGATTCTATTTTTACACCAGAAAACTTGATGATCACATTCCAGGTTGATCCCTGTAAAAAGACAAGGTATACTGTTATATTACTTTTTTTTTTTTTCATTATAATAGGCATTGATAGGATTCAGGATAGCGTTGGTGAAGTCAACATGGATATTAAAATTGCCAGGAAAGCAGACAGGTCAGACAGAAAATAATGGTTTGGATTAGTGGGCAGTAAGTAACTGCACTGACAAGGGCAAAAGGATCAGAGATTTAAATGTGAGATGTTTAAAAGTAATGACTTCATTGAATTACAGCAATTTCATCTGTCGTAAAAGCACCACTGAAACAGTGCCCCTCTGTGTTACCAATGGCTTCCTAAACTCTACTGAATCCAAACACCTCATTATCCTCATCCTCAGTGACTGCTGCATTGACACCGAAAAGCTACTCCATCCTTCTGTCTCATCTGGAAACAGCACTCAGTCTCATGAGTACTGCAGCTTTCAATCATATGTTTAGAATAGAGACCAATTAATATGAATTAATAGTTATTAACATATTAATCATTGCTATTTACATATTAATAAATTATATATGAATATAATTGATAGCTTGTTTGACTCCTTTCAACGTTCTTTGTTCCCTTCTCTTTATTCTTAAATTACTTTCTTCTAGGAGCTTCATCCAACAACATGTTCTGAGCTTCCACTGCAACACATGTGATAAACTACTTTGGTAAACACCACATCCATCTTATCCATAAATTACTCATACCCTTTCCATGCCTGAATAAACTAACAACCCTGTGCACCCTGACAACATATAATTTTGTAATAATAATTGTTCCAAAATCCACATTAATCATATAAATGAACCAGTTTTCATTCATTCCAAAAATATTGCCTGTTTTCAGTATTTATTTTCAGCTTCAGAAACACTCATGCATGTTTTTTATCAAATTCAGACTCATTTTTTGCAGTAAAGACTTTGTTGGTATACCCTTAAAACCTAAAAACTAGATAAAATCCAATGTGTTAAAAATTCTGATGCCCAGCCTCTTACTCTGTTTTGTTACCTTGGCCATATAACGCTTATTCTGTTTGACCTCCAGCTTATAATTCTCCTCATCACTGATGAGCCGATCTCTATATGGCCCCTTACTACCTCTTTGTCCCCTTCTCTTCAATCTCAGATGAATTACTCTTTTCATCCAACAACATGTTCTGTGCTTCAGAATTTTGGCACTATTTCTTAACTAATTGTACAACAATTATTTACTTAGTGTTTACATTGCATTTGCAAATCTGAGCAAACTAGAGAAGATTGTGTACATAATATGCAAATACTACACCCGTCTACATAAGGAACGTTTATGAACCAGGCACCAGTGGATTTTACCGAGGGGTGATTGAATATGTAGAATTTTTTTTTAAACTTACATTTGCAGCCATATAGGTACATGTTCCAGGCAGAGAATATTGATTACCATCAAAGGTAGTGACAAACCAGCCTTCAATGATGCATGGAGGTTGACAGGTATTAGCTGAACAAATCCATTGTCCTTTGATGCAATCACTACATCAAAAAGCATAGCCAAATGTTAATTATGATAAAGAAACAAAAACAGCATCTCAAGAGACCCAATCTGACCATATGACATATAACATTATAAAAATATGTCTTCACCAAGTTTGGCACTTTAAGCCGAGTCTGTGCCCTGGGTCATACGTTTTTTTTCCATGCACACAGGGACAGTCCTCCACCTTAACACTCTGGTGGCCTTCAGCTCGATCGTTCAGGACAGAACCTGAAGGAAGGAAGCAGAGAGTAATAAAAACACACACTCTCATATTGTACGCAGCGAAAAAGAGAGAGAGGGGGGGAGAAATAAAGACATGGCTGCTATTACTTGGTCGTTGGTCAAGCATAAGGCCTCAAACTGAAAAAATATACTAATAAAATTTTAGCTAAAGAAGTCATTCATCCTTGGACAATCTTACGTGGTGTCAGGTCAGATTATGTTACATTATATGACAGTTAGTTCTGACTGAGTAGTCCAATGAGAGGCATTCCATGAGTTTTGGTATAGAGCAGGGGTCAGAAACCGATGGCTTGTGAGCCAGATGTGGCTCTTTTGATTGCTGCAGCTGGCTCGCAGACAAATCTTTAATAAAAAAAAATAAAATAAGAACGTAAAAAAAAACATTCTCATGTATTTCAATCCATTCATTTCCTACCACTCATGTTCATGGTTGCGGGTGGCTGGAGCCAATCAAGCTGTTCTCTGGAAAAAAAAATAAAATATTGGATAATGCGTAACGTACACGGGTCGTTGTGAGGTCAGGAAGTAAACTTTCCTCCTTTTTAAGTAGTCGGTTAGCTAACTCCAGAAACCCTTTTTATTGAAGAAGATAGCTAAAAGAAAAAAAAAATTACGAGTATCATACTTTTCAGCAGGACTGGGTAGAGGAATTCGCCTTTGTGGAGAGAGCAGGTTCTACAGTCTGTCTAATGATGCAATGATAAAATTTAATCGATGAAACTGTCAAATATAAAGAGGCACTATGACACACGCCATAGTACATTTGGATCGAAGTATCCTACTGTGCAGAGTGCAAGCTAGTCAGCAGCAGCTCGGTGTTTGGACCCAACAAGGTGACTGGAATGCGGCTAGCTTTGCTGGTGCTTTAGCAACTGTGAGAAATGGAAACCATTCACAGATGCGGAGTATGCCAAAACATTCATGCTTGATGTTGCCAATTAACTTTTTCACGACTTTTCGGATAAAGACAAGATATGCCTCTGTCGGCAAGAACTGTTCACGACCGTACTATCAAGTCGCATTAATGGTAAGAAGTACTTTATTCATCATTGGTTAGCAACAGCATAACAATGTTATTAAAAAATTCAGAGACTTATTATACTTTAAAAGTGTTGGTCTTATATAAAATGCACACATTTACTTGTATTTAGTTTTAAACATATTGTATGGCTCTCATGGAATTGCATTTTAAAATATGTGGCATTTATGGCTCTTTCAGCCAAAAAGGTTCCCGACCCCTGGTATAGAGTATAACAGTTCTGGGGTGTTTAACTATATGTATCAATTGTGTCACATGAGCTCTAACAGTCATTAATTACACTGTCAGTTGCCAGAAATTGGGAAAGTAGCCTGACACAGTCATTAGTATGGGAAAAAGGGAAGAGCAGCTGTCACACCCCACATTCAAAACTGTTCACAGAAGCACTTTCAGGAGGAAAAAAAGCATCTGATAATGTTATGTCCATCGTAAATAACACTTTTACAGTGGTAAAGTAATTGCTTCTAAGGCATTTAGAATTGCCTCTAAACCAACTGTCTGGGTTGTTTTGTTCTCAGCTAAAATTAGCTACAATGCTAACTACTGTAGCTTTTAAGACAAGGTTAAATCCCATATCCCTGGTTATGCATAACTGGTTAGATAAAAATTGTGTTTGTGAAACCGCTATATAAGGAAATGCTGTTGAAATCTTTAGCAGTCAGACTGCTCCTTGTGCTTATGACTGCATCACAGGTGTGCTGATATTCATTACAACAGCACTCCCTCTCATGTGATTGTGCTAATCACATTATATGCCAAGTTTTATGCATTTTAAATACGATCTTTAGAATTCACCGTCAAAGTAGGAGAAATTTATAATCTTCATTGCATCTACCCAATACCCCCAGTCTTGTATACTTTTGACTAGTTGTGGTACTCCCTTGCTTACTGTTAAGGTAAATAAAAAATGTCTGAGTTTGAGTGTCAAATTGAACACGTTGCATGTTGATGATAATTAGAAAGTGTTTTTTTTTTTCACGGATGTGGAGGGGGGTTGTCTTTTTAAGGAGACTGACACCATACAGACACCGCTAAACACTTTTATCAGCAGGAGCAAACATGAAAATGTTGGATATATAGATATTATATACAACCATTTCGATAGAGGACTATCTTGGAATTTGTGTGTGTGTGTGTCACATAAAAAAATAAGCAGTTCCTAAGCACACAGCTTACAACAACACATTTAAAGTATACTTTTCTACTCCTAATAATTAAAATAATTGAAATACCTTTTTTCAGGCCATCAGGGCTCGACAATTGAATCATGATTTTCGTGTGATTAGGGAAAAATCACTATTGCATATGCCTAAACAATATCAATTTAAATCTGCAGTCAAAGCTGATCCTTCAAAACGTTTCCCCTAACACCATGAGCCGATAAACAAAATATGTAATTTTCTTGTCATATCATTAGACCATCATTATACTTCACCACTGACTGTTGATGGTTCTATGTTATTTACAATACTGGGAACAAGAAACACACACCATCTGGAGGAAGGCAAGTGCTGGTATTGTCATTGCTTTGATGTTTGGTGTTGGAGCAGGTGGGAGGATAAGCATCACCGTTTTCATGAAATATCCAATCGCCAGGACAGGAAGGTTGTTCTGCAGACATTTTTATATTTATTACATACATTTCTGAGTAAAATTATCTCAGAAAAGGGTAGCCTTATAAACAGTATGTAGGGTAAATAAAATTGTTCCACTTACTGCATGAAGTTATTGTTCGCAGTGTTGACCATGGTGTCGGTGTTGAGTCATTGCAGGGACGCAGAAACTCCTCATAAAATGAGCACTTTACTTCCTCGGGTACATTGTATGTGTTTGCTGCGCAGAGCATTTGAAAATCATCTATCCGTTGTCCCAGGCACTCCCTGGCATAAGACTGAACATTGTTACAAGTCTGGGAAACAAAACATAAATATTTGAGTTATTCATGCATGCAGGAAGTGGAAGTTATTCATGCATGCTGTGGGGAGTGTGACATTTAGTTTTGCAAAATTCTCAAATATGGGATAGACTGGTTATAATAGGCGTCCAGGTTATAAGCATTCCAGCTACTAGTTTTTAAAATAATATTGGGAGTTCTTTTGTGATTCTTGAGTAAATACTATTTGAGGTACCATATCCTAAATCCTCTGGCAAAACTTGTGCATTAGATGATATTTAGCGATGAAACAAATCACAGGTATGACAGAAAAAATGGCAAAGATAATTTTTGTTAAGGTACTGAGCATACTGACTTTCTGAATCATACATCGCACAAATTCTCTCACTCACTCACTCACTAATCATCTATACTGTACCACTTTATCCTGTAAACAGGGTCATGGAGACCTATCCCAGGAGGCGGGTTACATCCTGGACAGGGTGCCAATCCATCGCAGGGCACACACATATACACTCACTCACACACTACAGGCAATTTGGGAATGCCAATTAGCCTAATCTGCAGATATTTGGACTGTGGGAGAAAACCGGAGTAACCCGGAGCAAACCCACCAAGCACCCAGAGACGGGAATCGAGCCTGGCCGGGAATCGAACCCTGACCTTGCAGGTGCAAGGTGACAGTGCTAACTACTACACCACTGTGCCGCCGTCACACAAATTCATTTAATTTAATTATTTTAATGAATGGAATCATTTTTCCACATAAATTATTGGGGGAAAATGGAACCACACAACAGTTGGTACTTTGTTACTCCTCCTCATGCTTTTAAGACTTGACTGTGGAAGAATTTGTCTTATTCGGACTTGTTTTGGAACCTTCTCTGTAACATTGAGGGACTGGCACTGGACTAGGATCTTGATCTAGAAGTAATCCCCCATATGTTGCTAATTAAAATACTTATATTTACTTGCATCTATTTACATTTGTTAATTTCCAATATTATGTGCAATATTTCCTGTATAATTCTTACACTTGAACACTGTTAGTACACTGGGAAGTTACAATCACAGTAGTCTTATTTCTCACACTCAGCTCTTGATCATACTTAATATTTGTCATTCCATTTCTTTTCATGTTCACTTCTCTGTTTTATAACAGTTAAACTGTGATCCTCACTTTTATAGATTTTCTTTCTTCCTTTTTTTTTGAACTGTAAGCAGAATATTTGTCATTTATTAAAATAATTAAAGTTGTTTAAAATATGTTATGAAAGGCGGCATATTTAGCATAGTGGTTAGCACTGTCTCCTTGAGCCTCCTCAGGGTCTGTCTGCATGAAGTTTGCATGAGCTCCCTGCCTCTCCGGGTACTCTGATTTCCTCCCACAATCCAAAGACAGGCAGTTTAACCTAACTGGCATTCTAAAATACCCTTTGTGAATACTTGTGTGAATGTTAACCAGAGGTCCTACCATGGTCGTAAAAATGGGAATAAATACAATGGTCACTGTTGGCCTCCACAGTTTCTAGTTGGACAACAGAAGTTTCTCGATGGATAGATGAATGTGTCACGAAGACAAAAGTTTAAGCTATTAGACCATTGTTTTTTGTGTCATATTTGTAATGTTCTTATTTGCTATGAAGTTAAAAGTAGCTGGGAAGAACATCCTCTAAGCACGTTGTTCCATAATTGTTGCCAAGGGTTTAAAAAAAACAAAAAACATTTGGATCCTTGAAGTAAGAGCCCTTACCGTACTTTCTTCATATTCTTTTGTTTCATCAGATACCAGACAATTATCATTATGGATGATATTGTTAGTAAGCAGCTTTACTTTGTCGTCTGGGGAAAAGATGATATGAAAATTCTCATGAAGCTCAATAAAATGTCAGATATAGGACATAATTAAGCACATTAATTATGCACATTTTATAAAGCAAAATGGATTTATCTATACTGTTCCTGTTTAATCTTGACACTTACCTGAACTATTTAGTCCCCCACACATCCCAGATATCACATCCATTGAGGGCAGGTTCAGTTCCACCTGTAACAAGTATTAAAACACTGAAAACAAAGCTTACTGTAGGGTGTGGGCATGTGGGAATGGGTGTGTGTATGTGTTCCAGTCTTCCAAAAAAAAAAAAAAAAATGACCAACAAGAGGTTTGGCCCAATCAATGAATAAAGCTTTATTTTTCTTCATTTAAATTGTCTAATAAAATACATTAATAACTAGAAAAATTACCAAAGAGAACAAAACCGAGTAAAATAATTCAGTGATTATTTCAGCATATGGATATATAGACTGCTAGGAAATCTAGGATTTTTTTTTTTTTTTTTACCTTAAATAATTGGAGAGTCATTTGGATTTCCCTGATATTTAAGGCGATAATGTCATATTGCAAACTTTACATTACTACAACCTTTGATAAATGTCCACATCAAGCATCAGAATGAATAAGAAATTGTGATTTCTTGGTACTTTGACTGTGGCATGGATATTGGTACCAGATATTGGGAAGGTCTGAGCATTTCAGAAACTACTTGGACACTACTTGGATTTTCACACACAAAAGTCGCTATGGTCACTATCTTTAAAATAGAGATAGCTAGTGGGTTAAAACACCTTGTTGAAATATTACCAGATTGTCTTGAGCTGCCAGGCATTACAGAAAATTTTCCTAGATATCTGTCAGACCAAGTTACTGATATCTCTACTGATATCCCTGCATGGGTGAGTTTAAGGATTAAAGAGGAAACGACATTACAGTGATGCAGGTAGCTACTCTGCACTCTCCTGTTTTATTTCAGGGGAACTGTGGCTTTTCAAATGTAAAATGTAAAAAAAAAAAGTTGCTGATTAAATAAAAAATGAAGTTTTAGCTTCCAACAACCAGAGCTTCTGTGGTTTGCAATGTGTCTTGAAATAAAAAAATTGAACATTACGGAGCCCCTAAAAGGAAATGGGTGAAGGGAAAAATAATTTAAGCAAAAAAAAATTTTTGAAAAAAAAAATGTAAGGAAGAAAAAAACGGGACATAGGACGTAAAACAATTATGTGGGGGGGTATCTGGGGAATAAAAATAAACGGGACATAGGAGAAAAATAAATCGAGTCCACAGTCCTCAGTAGAATATAGAATACAACTAGAGAGGTAAATTTTCTGTAGAAAATGTGAATGGTGTGTGCCATGGCAAAACATTGGAGTCATTCTAGCAACATGCTAATCACTCTAGCATCAGGTTAGTGACATTCTAATGATGTTGCTAGCAACATGCTAATATAGTTAGCATAATGCTGGCAACATGATAATTAGTGTGACGTAATGTAAGCGCCATGCTAATCATATAGCATCATGCTAGCAACATGATAATCCTGTTATTAACAAAATGCTAATATAGTTAACATAATACTTGCCACATGCTAAGATTGTTAGCATCATGCTAGCAACATGATAATATTGTTAGCATAATGTTAGCAACATGCTAATCATGTTAACATAATGCTAGCAACATGCTAATGATGTGGCTATGGGGCATGGTTTATGAGCATCATTACAAAATGTGAAGGACTAATTGTTTGCCTGAGTTAAATGAGCCCTCCCCCTTGTCTCTTTCAAAGTACCATTATATGTTAATTGCAGTTCCTGAATAAGCTGAATGATTTGACACCTCTTTCATGTGTCTATGACAAACGATATGGGACTAGTTACGTGCCAAATTCCCCATTAGAAGTTAATGAAGCAAATTTGGGCACCTCTTGCACCTTGGGAGCAACACTAATACCCTTGTGCAGGGAATGTTCTAACACAGCATGCAAGCCTCTTTACATGTCGTAAATCTGAGATTTCTACAAAATTCTTGTTCTGATAGAATCCATCAAAATTTGTATTAAATCTGGGATTTCTACAAAATTCTTGTTCTGATAGAATCCATCAAAATTGGTCACAATGTTAATTCCATGGGATTTTTCAGCTTGCAAACCTCTTAAAATATGCTAAATTGTATCTTAATACAAAATTCTTGCGCTGCGCTACAATACGACATATTATGGCTCAATGTTAAGTTTATGGGACTTTTTAAAAGTCAAAAGCCCTTAGAAAAGTCATAGAACCCGCACAATTTGACAACTCATTCAGCAGTACGGGACTAGTTACGCGCCAAACCTTTGTACGCAAGAAGAAGAAAAGAAAAAGAAAAGAAAAATAATAAGCCTGTGAGATAATAATAGTGATGCTATCCAAGCACCACTAATAAGGTTAAAGGACACACCAAAACATGATTAGGTTTATTGTTAAAAAATTAAAAAGGTTTTCTATCAGCTCAAACTCAAAGAAATCTGATCAATCCCCTTTAATCTCAGCCAACAACCATGTTTCATGCTTCCACTTCCAAACCATAAACTTGCACTCACATGCTGTTTTTCACACCATTCAGAGTAAACTCTGTTTTTGTGCAAAAATAACACTCAAACCTGCCCAAAATCTAGTACCAGAACCAATGCCAAAATCAAAGTCTCAGAGATTATGTTTGATGGGGGTGTGTAGGTTTCTATGCATTATGCTGCCGATACATGATTGACTGAGTTGACCTACCTGAATGTGCACATGTACAGGTATTTCTAATAAAGTGGATGTTTTATGCTAGTTTTTGGTATAAATTGATATCTTCAAATACCCATATATTCTAAATAATACTTATTAGTTGAAACTATATCGAGATACTGGAAGCATGTTGCTGTACTCACCGAAAGTGAAGTGACACCCTTAGACTCTTCACTGTACCATGTGACAAAAAGAGGCAAAACTTTGCTTTTAAGCTTTTTGTAAATGCCAAATGCGTACACATGCTGATAGGTGTGATCATACGGAAGAGAAACGCTGTAAAAGAATGTCATTAAAACATTGGTAAAGATAATTTTGTAGTGATCCGTAACAATATTCTAAAATTTACTCTGAATGGTGTGAAAAACATCATTGTTTTTCACACTTTTGTCATGGCCATTTTTAAAATATATATATTTTTAGAAGAAAAATGCTGAGTATTTTTATATTGTAATACGGAAAAACATTGTTGGATAAACTTTCCCATAACTAGTAGAAAAATGTAATACAATAACAAAGCAGGTGATATACATAAGGAAATTTATCAAGTGAAAAAGTGAAAGAGTTCTACTTAAACAGTAAAAAGAAATTATAGGAGATAGATAACTATTAATTTAGGCTGAGAAAGTAAAGATAAATTACTGTTTCATTATTGTCTTTATTCCAGGAGTGATGTGATATACCTTTTTCCTTCCACAGTGAGTGTGCCATCTAGAATTGTTGTAACTACTTTATTGATGGAAATCTCAGCCCGCTTTATGAAACCACTTGGATCACGCTGTGCAGAGACATAACAGTCGACTCCAGCATGGGAGAACTGTGTCAGCATTACAGGACATGTGGAATTCACATGGAACATGCTGTTGTTGAAAGTCTGTATGACCCCACTGGCAAAGGTCTTGCACTCATCTGGAAAAAAATAAATAAATAAAATAAAAGAAGAAAGACAAGTTTCTTTAGCACAATTTATATAAAAAAAGACACATGTTAAAAATATATTTTAAAATAGCTCAGGATGAATCGCCTAAGCTGCAGGCAGCACCATAGCAAAAAGCTGCCTTGTTATACTTTGCTCTTAATCTGGGAAAATTAAACCAGCCAGACCCTGCTCATCTGAGAAGCTGATAATTAAAACATATGAATTTACTTACATGGGCTGTTGGTTGAGACAGAGCCATTCTGACCTGGGAGGAAAAAAAAAATGACATGACACAACATGCAAAATCTCCCCATTCTGGATATAAAAATCACAATTAAAAACTGATCCCTGCAAAAACACTCACCTGTGATGGACAGTAAAATCAATAACAATAGTACTTGGTGCTGAGCCATGTTTGGAAGGTGTAACTACCAAACATGCATTATAGGTGTGATGGTCTCCTGACATTGCTTTTATACTTATTTATAGCCCTGCTTTGCATAAAATGGATAATGACTAGGTTTTATCATCCATCTCCCTCCCCTTGCAATGCAATGTTTGTCTTTGATATTCATCAAATATCTTTAATATGAGTATCAATAAAATCCCTTAAATTCCACTGTAATTAAAATTTATTTGTATTTCTTCATATTTATTTACTTATTCCGGTCTGTGAGGAACATCTTTAATTTTAAGAGCAACAAGGCACTGAGCTCCTGCTAATGTTTGGTGGAAATGTGTGGATACAGAGCACAAAACAAGAATAAACTCAGGCATCAGTAAATGTTTTGATGGCTTACATAAAAAAAAGTAAAACATCATCAGAAAAAAGGTTCATCTATCAACAATGCTCATTACAGTGAGATGAGTTGAAGTGTACTCTTCAGATAAAACACAGAGGACTGCTATACAAGGGCATTGAGATCTCACTTGACAATGCACATCCACACATTTCTGCTGAGCGGTTAAAGCTTCCCCGCTATAGTTCTGATCTTGCTCCATCAGAAGTTCACCTGTTTGGTCCTCTGGAAGCAGACCTACGAGGACAAAGATTTGCTTCTGATGAAGAAGTGAAGAAAGCGGTGAATATAAAAGCTTATTGACAAATGGACAAAGTGTATTGAAAAGCAAGGATATTCTATATTTTACAAAAGTTGATCCAAATAAATTCTACAGCCATAGTGCAGATAATTTTTGACTCATCCTCAAGTGTGTGGGTGTTTGTTTGTGTGTGTGTATATATACATTTGGTTTCACCCATGTTGACTGTGATGACAAAAAGTTTTCTACTTCCTCATGCTGAGAAGCGAGGTTAAAGTATGATGCTGCCACCAATGTCCTTGATCACAGGGATGGTGTAACCTAGACGTTGCCAAGGATTAGGCAAGGAGACTTTAGCTGTAGGCTGATTCAATGTTAGTCTTATCAGACCACAAAATATGTTTGCATATTTTTTTAAATTATTTTTTTATTTAATTTTTATTTAACACGCACATAAGGTTACTGTATGTAATTGTACATTTGGACACTCCTTTGACAACTGCCCTTCACATCTGAGCACTTTGGCCAGAAGTTGTGGGTGTTTGGGTTGTACCATAATTTTCTCACTTTGCTGTAGTGCATTTCACAGTGCTTAAAGTTTTGCTGAAGTTTTTAGTATATATATTTTTTCACCCACAAAAATAAAATTTTAAGGTTTTAGAACGTTTTTGGTCGTCCTTACAACAGGACTTACATAGGTGGATTTAAAATCAACATGGGTATTCCATTTAACAAATTTAATAGAACTTCTTGGTATTATTGTTTCTGAATTAGATAGAAAGGAAAATATAAAACAAAGATAAAGAAGAGAAAAGAAAAGATGAATAATGTGTATGAACGGCCCTCAGACTTTGTGTATAGGGGCATCGTAAGACTTCATTTGATTAGATTTATTATGAGTCAATGTAAAATGGACAGAGAAATATTTACTGCTAATGCACTTAAATTAGCTTGATGTCACAAAAAATCAAGCAGGCAAATTCTTTCTGAAGGCATTTTTTAAAAGTAGTCTAACAATTTTTTTTTTAATGTACAAATACTTGATATTTCTAGTACATGAAATCCATGTGCCAAATAGCTGTTTATAAAGTCAACACAAAAACGTTTGTTGGAATCGATTTTCCTAGATTCCTTTCTCTGGCCAGCAGTTGTCCTATAGTGTAGTTTCTAAAATATACACCAACATCAAAAATTCCTCAAAAAAAAAATCTAAAAAATATCTCTCTGTAACTTTTCATAAATATGAAACATGTTTATGTTACTTGTTTTGGTACTTGTTTAAGTAAGGAAGGAAGTGTTTCAGTCTTAACCACAATTTTATATTGATTACTATCTGAATATTAAAAGTAAGGCTTTGCTTAAACACACATGGCCAAACAAGAACAAGCATCTGTTTGGCTGCTTCTTCTCTAATCAGCTGGTGCTATCGACAGCATAACGGAATTCAATTAAATTTTATTTGTATAAGGGCTTTTAAAATGTTCATTGTTTCAAATATGATTTTGATTTACACAATCAAAAAAAAAGTTATAGGAAATAAAAATCTTATATAAAAATTAAAGGAAGATGCATAAAGGAAGTATTTTTATTTATTTATAGTATCATACTACAACCCAGAAATGTTTGGTACCATTAAACATTTTTATTTTTATTTATTTTCTCTGCGTTTTGTTGCCGAAATAAATTTTAGCCAGAGACGGCTTTAGGCAGAGAAGTCTGCTCAGTCTTGTTAATTAATTTTAAAACTCCCAATTCTGCCAATTCCCCCATCAGCGAAACCAGTTCGATCACTTCACACCTATCCTGAATGAAAGGCGAATAGGAGAAGCGAGGGATTACAGTAACTGGGGAGTCTGTGGGTATTCACCTCGGTGCACGCTGTCGCGTTGTATTCAGCGAGTAGACTATATATTTGTTTGTTGCATTTCTGGGGGAGTATGTCTGCAGTTTTATCGATAAATCTGATCATATCTGCGCATGCGTTTATCAGCCTTTTGATCGACGGCACTCACTTTCACTTTGTAAAAGGCAGTGGTTATTTTTTAGTGTATATTTAAAGCGCATACACACATTCACTCATGTGTACTGTAAATATCCTTTTCAATGTATATACCACCATATCATATATTTGTGTTTAATACAGTTTTATTACAGTTTGTAATTTATCAGATACTTTACAGATACTTATCAGACAGGTAAATTTGGATCACTCTAAACACAACCCACAATTTTTAAAATGTGATGAGATTTAAAAAAATAATAAATAATCATTATGTTTCAAGACATCCTTAATTTACCCTAGTTTACCGGGGATAATTGATAATCAATGTTAATATTTTGACTCACCTCAAATATGGGTAATCATCTGAAACATGCAACTTTACATTGCCACTTGCTCTAATGTTAACCTAGAAAAATGCTTATGTTTAAGTGTTTAAGCCAAGTGTCAAAGCTGAATAGTAGTGCGCACAAACTGTTATGATTTTGTAAAATAATGAAAGCAAACAGAGTGCGCTATTCTGTACTGGTTTCTGTGAACTTGACCGTATGAAAAAATGAACCAAAGCTATGTGAAAAATATATAGTCATAAAAAGAGAAATGTCTGCTTTTACATAAACTAATGGAAAACAAATTTCAGATGATGTAATTTGCATGAAACGTGATTCGCACGAAATGTGAATATATAGTAGTATCCTCTGCAGTGGAGATTTCAGCCTTTTTGCAAAATGTCATTTCAGGGACGACTTTAAAAGTTGACTGAATTAAATCTCCCGCTGTCGTCCTGTCACAGCGGTGAATGCAACGGTAAAGCACTCTGGTCTCCTACCTACTGTATCTATCTATGAACCTCTGTAGTCTAACTAGAGACCTAGAGTGGAGGCAATGGTGACCATGCATGTTCTCTGCGTGCTTCGTGGGTTTCCTCTGGGAACAACGATTTCATCTCATAGTCCACAGACATGCAGATTAGACTAATTGGTGTTCCCATAGTGTGTGAATGAGCATGTGTGTATGTGTATGCGTGCTGCAATGTATTGGGAAATGGCAATGATTTTTCCTGCCATGTAGTAATCTTCATACTATAGAGTTGTGTGGCAAAAGACAAATGCAAATCTGATGGAAGATTGGTTACTATACTGTTAAACAGTTTATTTAAGAATAAAACAAACTGACAAAACTTTAAAATGAATCGTGGCTGAAGTAAGCCAAGAGAGAAGAGGAGAGGGGGGCTACAGTTTAGCTTTCACACACACGCGTGCATTCCCAAATGCAGACACTGCTCTGTCTGCAAACTTCTTTAACAGGGAAGCTCTCTAATGACACTTGCTTTTGCCTCCTTTTAAGGATTACGCAGAAATGTGATGTTGCTAAACAGATTCATCCCCCACACTGCGGCAGTCTTTTTAACTTTTTTTTATTTCTTCATGAGGGCTGTTGTTGAAGTGTAGTGACTGTTACCAAATAACAGTGCTTTCGGCAAGCACACACACATGTTTCAGTAAACAGTTCACACACGCACAGATGTTGACTATACAAGTGACGCACGAACACATTGAGACTAAGCATAGAAGGTGATTACCCACACATGAGAGAGAAGAACCATTGGTTCAAACAAAGCTCAAATACTACTCAAATTTCAAGACCCAACTCATTTACCAAGTTAAAAAAAACTATACTAAACGATACTTTTGGACTCGTAATCCAGATTGCAACTCTAGGTATCCTGATAATATTATATCAGGTGGTCCCTGGCAGTCCCTGGGGCACATTACTTTTTAAAGTAACTAATTACATTACAAAATTACTGACTTCAAAAATAATCAGTTACATTACTGCGTTACTTTCTGATAAAAGTAACTACTTAAAGTACTTTTCCATTGCAGAAAATGAAAACTTCTTTGTGCTTCCTCATGCATGTTGTTTTAGTCAAGACCCTTATAATTATTCTACCATCATCAGTCAGTGAAGTTTGGCCCATAATCTGTTAACTACTAATAA
Source organism: Clarias batrachus (assembly GCA_003987875.1). NCBI lineage: Eukaryota > Metazoa > Chordata > Actinopteri > Siluriformes > Clariidae > Clarias > Clarias batrachus. Next base: position 74,695 of record QMIH01001268.1, read on the forward strand.
TCCTCTTTCACCTGCGTGGTTTCGCACGGTGGCCATAAGTACGATTCATCATGATTCACTGCGAGTTTTGGCTCTGTAATTAGGTTTCCATCTTTACGTACGTCGGTCCTCACATAGTCAAACCGCATAGGTGAGATAGGGGTATAACAGCAGGAATAAAAGAGGGGGGCGGGTTATTGGGCGCGGGGCACACACACTAATGGATTGGGAATGACTGCTGTCACAGATTACATAAATTGTCTGAATAACTGAGTACTTTGTAACGCGTTATAACGCCCAACACTGGTCCCTGGTGGTCCCCATCCCTAGTAAACAGTACAGCACAATTAATCAAATAAAAATCCAAATAATTTCACAGGTCCATATCATATAACACTGCAATTTCTAACATATACTGTAATATACACATAGTTGAGAACAAAAGTTGTCAATATTTTAATATTTGTTTATTTATTTTCATATTTTTCAGCTTATATATATTGTCAAACATCCTCTTAATAAGATAATTCATGAAATTAATTGCTATAAGCCAAAATAAAAATTAAAAAACTTTAAATACCATATGGTACACAATTTAAATCGCAATATGTGTGCAAATATTTCCAATGTGATTTTTATTTTTTTGTATGAAATCATGCAGCCCTTGTAAATAGTATTCTTTTAATCTTACCTTTTGGATTAGGCACAATTGGTTTTGTGTCCAGATGGGCCTTTAAACATCACCTGATCTTGGAAAGATTCCATGCAAAGCATCAAAAATTCCACAAGACATTATTGTCTCCCTGAAAGCTATTTCTTCTAACAGTGATAACCGTGCTACCCCAGATATTTTCTCGGTTGATGAAAAATTTTTCAATTGTAACCAGTGGAGAAAAAATTGGAGGTGTTGTAAATAATAGAAGATATTGTTTTGTTGTTGGGCAATACAGTGACAGCAGTAGTAATATATTCTGCATGGTGCAAGCTCACTCTACAATTTGGTCCTACAGCTAAACGGGTTGGACAATGAAACTCAAACACTGGCTAATTTAATGTTGGAGGTTTCATGGCTAAATTTTACCAGACTGGTGGCCAATCTTCATTGATTGCACATTCCACCAGTAAGAGCAGAGTGTGAAGGTTTAATTAGCAGAGTAATAGCAGAGTTTTACTTAAAATATTGCAATACACACAACATTATGGGTGACGTATCAGAATTCAAAAGAGGACAAATTGTTGGTGTGCATCTCTCTGGCGCATCTGAGACCAAGACAGCAAGTCTTTTTGATGTATCAAGAGCCACGGTATCCAGTGTAATGTCAGCATACCACTAATAACTGTGGAAGAGGAATCTGTTTGGATACCCACATTGTATCCAAAAAATATAAAACCACAGCTGCCCAACTCACTGCAGAATTAAATGTGCACCTCAACTCGCCTGTTTCCACCAAAACTGTTCCACAGGGTCAGTGTACATGGCCGGGCTGCTATAGCCAAACCTTTGGTCATTCGTGCCAATGCTAAATGTCAGTTTCAATGGTGCCAGCAGCAAAAATCTTGGGCTATGGACAATATGCAACATGTATTGTTCTCTGATGAGTCCACCTTCGCTGTCTTTCCCACATCCGAGATAATTACGGTGTGGAGAAGTCCCAAAGAAGCATACCACCCAGACTGTTGCATGCCCAGAGTGAAGCATGGGGGTGGATTAGTGATGGTTTGGGCTGCAATATCATGGCATTCCCTAGGCCCAACTTGTACAGTATCACTATGCATGATGGGTGCATCGCTTCAAGCTCTTCCCTTCTTACCCTGATGCGCACATTGATCTGGAATAGGCTCAATCTGGACTCATCAGACCACATGATCTTTTTGCATCCTCCAATGTCCAATCTTTATTTTTTTAATACACTGGAGCCTTTGTCTACAAATAGCCGTAAAAAGTTTTTATTTTTATTTTTATGGCCAAACCTGTTTAGTTCCAATCCTGAAAGATTTTGACACATTGTGTGTGTATATGAGTATGGAAATGTGCTTCATTTTAATATTAAACATTAGCAGTGCTTCTACTGTACATTTGTATAATGCAATTCCACCAAGCATTTATGCAAGTAATCTCCAAAGACTTTTTAAAAGACATTTCTACTGTGATATTTTAGTAGTGCATTAGAGTTCTTTCGTGACCAAATTCCAGGAAATTCAATAATTTCATTAGTTATCAGTTCATCTGATAACTAATTATGAGTGATAATCTAACTTAATGAAAGAACATGGAAATACCCAAATTCTCAATACGCAAATTAAAATTTTATTTGTCATAAACAGTACGATATGCAGAGAAATGCTTAGACGACTGCCTGTGACCTCAAAATAAAGAAAATTTTTATATAAGACTATACAAAATACAATATAAAAAAACAAAAGAAAAATATAAGAAAATATTTAAAAACATAGATGTACAATACAGAAAATATAGAATTTATGGAAATTTTGTGCGGAATGAGGTTAAAAATAAATAGACATGTCAAGGGGGATGTGCAAATATGCTTGAAAGTGCTATTATCTTCATGTCATCATAATGACCGTATGTAGAGGCATTCTTAATAAAGTGTTGGTGAGTATAATAAGAACCTTAAAAAAAAAAATAAAAAATAAAAATAAACATACATTGACAACTAATTATTAGTTCTTAGTCTACTGGACGATTTC
>QMIH01001268.1:80151-123425 GCA_003987875.1 Clarias batrachus
GACAGGGGTCAAGGTCAGGTTTCTTGATTAGCGGTTTAATAACGGCTAATTTAAAGGATTTGGGGACATACCCACTACTGAGTGAACAGTTAATTACTTTCAACAGGGGTTCTATTATTGCTGTTTGAGAAAATGTGTCGGTATAGGATCTAATATACAGGTTGACGATTTTGAAGAAGAGATGAGTTCTGATGTGATGTGGTAAGTTCATCTGTATTACTTAAATTGTCTGGTTTCAAAGCCTGAATTTTTTGCCTAATATTTATGATTTTGTTATTGAAAATGTTCATGAAATCCTCACTACTGCATGATGTTGTTGTGGAGATTTCTGCAGTGGTCTTGTTTTTAGTTAATTTAGCTACGGTATTAAATAAAAATATCAGGTTGTTTTTGTTATTTTCTATAAGAGTGGAGAGATACGTTGATCTAGCATCATTGTGAGCTTTTTTATAGTTCAGGATGCTCTCCTTCCAAGCTATTTGGACTACAAACAATTTAGTTTGGCGCCATTTACGATCAAACGTTTGTTTTAAAGCGTGTGTGGTCATTATACCAAGGAGCGAGTTTCTTATCTCTAATCATTTTCCTTTTAACTGGAGCTACTGTAAGAGCTACTTTAAGAGATAAAGCTCTGTGTGGTATTTGATGTAAATGTACGTTTAAGGCGGTAGCGCGGTGCTGAGTCCTACTGAGTCCAGTATGGACAAGAATGCTGTTCTCAGAAGGTCTTCTGGATTCTCAAAATGAATATTAAAGTCTCCAGCAATTAACGCTTTGTCTACAGAAACAACAAGGTTTGAGAGGAAATCTGCAAATTCACAGAGAAACTCCGAGTACGGCCCTGGGGGTCTGTAAATGATGATTAGCGGGATTGACTGAGATGACTTTATGTTACTATACAGAGCTTCAAATGCATTAAATTTACATCTGTGTTTTTGTACGATAGACAGATTATCGTTATAAATAACTGCGACTCCTCCTCCTCTACCAGTTAGCCGAGGCTAGTGTATGTAGGTGTATCCAGGAGGACTAGCTTCATTTAGAGCTACATACTCATCCTGTTTAATCCAGGTTTCTGTTAAACATAATAAATCAAACTCCTGATCTGTGATAATTTCATTAACAATAACTGCTTTAGATGCGAGAGATCTAATATTTAACAGTCCTAACCAGATCAGAGGTGCAGGCTGCGCATTCAGTGTGCTCTGAGTTTGTGGTATCTATGTTAATTAAATTACTAAAACAGACTTTGAGTTTTTTTAAATTTATGTTTATGTTTAGCTCGGGGAACAGACACAGTCTCAATAGGATGAACCCTGAGTGACGACTCTATGCAGCTAGCAGGCGGTTGGTTTAACCTGTTTGTCTGCTCCCTGGCCTGGGCTCTGGATTGTCACCGATTAACTAGGCCTCTTCTGAGACTATGTGCTATACTGCAAGAAATGAGAGCAGCACCTTCCCGAGTGGGATGGACACCGTCCCGCCCTAACAGGCCAGCTTTGCCCTCAAAGGTTATCTATAAAGCCCACATTGTTTTCGGAGCACCACCTGGACATCCAGCGGTTCAGCAACCATAACCTGCTGTAAGCTATGTCGCCACGTCTCATTGAGATGGGACCAGAGCAAACTACTTAATCGGACATCGCCTTCGCTAACTTTAAACACCTCTGTAAAGTTATGCTTGCTAACCTCAGACTGACGAAGGCGTATATCATTAGCTCCAGCATGTACCACTATCTTAGAGTACCTATGCTGTCCTAGAGCCCTAAGATTACCTACTATGTCCGGTGCTCTGGCTCCCGGGATACACCTGACCACTGCCACTGGCAGGCCCGTAAAGGCCTGGCTAATTTCACGTGCCTCTGTATAGAGTCTCCTATAACCAGAGCTCTTTCAAATCAAATCATCTATCCTGTGTATGTGTAAGATTTTTCCTGTTGTTGTTTTTCCCCTGTAAGTGTGTTTTATCCCATATGTGTTTCAATTTTAAAATTATAGAGAAAAAAAAGCACTTTTTCATGATATTAATTTTTTTTTTGTTATACTCTTTGTTTATATGCACTGTTAAATAAAAAATAAAAAAAACAGGCTGCCTCAATGTAAAAAAGTTTAGTAACAAGTTGCACAGCTTTTTTAAGTTTACTCAACTTTTAAAAATATATTAAAAATATTTCACATTCCTGTTTAGTTGACACATCGTGTAACCAGGTCAAAATCTTAAGTTGACTCAACTTTTAATTCAAATATTTAAATCAGCTCAAATAGTATGGGTTGTGGGCTCAATTAATTATACAGCATTTTTCTAGGGTTGACTTAGCCCAATTTGTTATCTACTCAAAAAAGTAAGTTGTCTCCCATTGATGTAGTTTGTTAAAGTGATTCTTTTTCTATAAAAACAAGGTGGCCTAACAATACTCAGACAATTAAAACAGACAAACATTATTTAAAGAAACATTATTGCTTAAAAGTTAAAATAGTAATCTGCATAAAACAGGGGAATACACATTCTATTTTGATTAAAGTTCAGTAAAATTCCTGGAGACCATAAGATGCGTATTAGTATCTTACTGATTCCTTTACATTACAACATAATAATCATTTTTAAAAACTAGCAAAAATGTGACTTTTGAAAACTATTTTTCCTCAATGTTCCACACACAAAAAAAGAGTCTATGGCAACAAGAGTATGTCTTTCCATGTCTAATTGTTCAGATGGTTTCTTAGGGATGCGTCCAGTCCTTTTGGAAGTCAATGTTTAGAGCACTGGCCTGACCATACTGTACACCACTCATAAGGCACTACAGTACTCTCCAGCAGCTTGTTCACACACTTCCTGTAGCTCCAAAAGGCCAGCAGCCACCCTATGACCCCAATCCTCCACAGCAGAGCTCTGATTAAAGACAAAGATGATAAATTTCACTGAATATCTAGTTACAATAAAAAGTTAAATATATTAATAAGGCTATATACCACCAAAAAGGGTAAAGCATTGTTTCTGGAATTCGAATTATGTGTTTTTGTCATTCTCAGGAGTAACTACATGCTTGAAGTGATGTTTTACATTAACCAGTTATTTACTCAATTCAGTTTTCGTACAGATAAGTTAACAAATATAACTCTTGTAGATGATCATTAGTGACTCTGAAGCAAAACTTACAGACATTTTTATATGCCTTCACTTACCGAATACTAAAGTGGCACTACTCCATAACTGTTAAACACTTCGGGGTTCTCTCTAAGTTTTATAAGCTGAGCGTTTGCGCGACCATGTGTGCTGAGGTGGAGCAGGATGCTGTTGCTGAGGAAAAGTCAGGGCAAAGTGGGGAATAAAGATAGATACAGTTATGAATGTTGAAATAATTTCCCTACGACACATCCCGTCACGGTTGAAAAATAGTTAAAAAATTTAAGATGAACGAACGTGTTTGACATTATCTGATTCACAACAGCTGTCATAAATGAGACTTGTCAAACATCCAACTTTAGCTTTGAGGGGATATATTGAAGAACACTGAGCTAAAAGTCAAAGTAACAGATATATATGGAACCCCAGACAACTGTAGACTTTTTAGAACTGTAATTTTACCAATTATTGACACAACACCACCGTTGGACCAATGTTTGCTGGGTTACGTTAGATAAGCTCACCTCAGTGATGTCTGGGTGTCTCAGTATACTGATAAGCTGAAATACAACGGCCTCACGTATATAATGCTCCCTTTCTAAAATATCTGTGGGCTAACTGAAACATATTTTATTGAAAAAAAGTAATAAATATGCAATAAATACTTCCATCTTCCCCCACTTGAGTGCAGTTTGTAGCGTCAGTGTGACACGGAAGAGGGGGGCGGGGGTCTTATAAATCATGTGACTGCGTTTCAATGAAGGTAAATTGCTGGTCCAACTTTTTTTTTTTTATTCAGTCTGTGTTTTCAAGAACACAGAGACCTGTTGTCTCAACAAATACCACTGTAAGAAGTTTGACCAACAATACAGTATTAATTCATTCAACATTTATCAAGTTGGATTTTTTACAGTGTGTATCTTAATTATTCTGCCATCTATGATACTCTTATCCTTGATCATTCCATTCACAGTACATACGTGTAAGCTGATTTTATTCATAAGGCTACATATTTTTAAATAGTTGGGCTTTCTATTTAACCCATTGGATTGAGCTGTTACACAGATCACCCTGGTTATGTTTGCAGATACCACTTAAAGCAAAAAAAGTTAGTAAAAACTAAAAAACTAAAAAACCACTTAAAGCACTTAAAGTTAGTAAACTTATCCCAGATTTTAGCCAATCTGTACAGTTGGGTCAGGTGTTTCTCATCTTTCCCATGAAACCTCAGGTCAGGTGAGATAACTTGCCAATCATGTCAGTAATGTCAAGTGGTCAGCAGTGATTTGCTGAATAATGGGCCTTACATTGCAAAGTATACAGTATTATCATCTTCTGGGCAACTTGTCAGGTCAGCAGTCTTCTGTGTTCACTGTGTCCTTGTTTGCCTCAAAATCTCATACTGCCTTGTGCATTAGCTTTAGAATTTTGCCATTTATGAGACTCTTATTCTTGAACATTCCATTCACTGTACCTATGTGTAAGTTACATGTTTTTAAATAGCTGGGGTTTGCATTTAACCCATTGGATTGAGCTGTTAAATAGATCACCTTGGTTATATTTGCAGATCCCACTCGAAGCATTCAGCTTGTAAATTTATCCCAGATTTCAGGTCATCTGTACTGTTGGGTCAGGTGTTTCTTGTCTTTCCCATGAAACTTCAGGATAGGTGAGATGGCTGGCATGTCAGTAACATCAAGCACCCCAGTTAATGGTAGTATTTGACCTCATGGGGCTTTCACTTCATGTGGAAGGTACAGATGATTGTCTTCTGGACAACTTGTCCGGTCAGCAGTCTTCCTCATGATTATAGTTGTATACTAAAATAGATCGAGAGATACACAAAACTGAATAGTAATCAAAATTAAATCATAAAATTAAATAGTCTAACATTTTGACATGCTGGATTTTTGAACGAATCTTAAATACAAGTTTTACTTTTTGAATTACATTTTTTTAAAAATCCATTATATATATTTTCTCTATTTTTTTTTTTAGATGCACCATATGTAAATATATGCAGAGGTGTTTGTGGGGTTGGTTTAACATTTAAAGGAGTTCTTTGCTGTAAAACACTGAACATACTGAACATATGCTATTAACGTATTAATAAATAATATTGTATGTTGTTCGAACTGAAACAGAACTGTCACTAACATCATCACCAAGGCAGCAAGCTTCAGTCAGCAGGAAAAACAGTAATGATATTAAAATACCATGCTATATACAAGGCTCATACTGTGTAGGCGCACAGACTTGTACAGTATGCAATTCTCCACACTGTGTATGGGTGCTGTATAGATATTGTATTAGCCTGTGCCCTCACACAGTGTGGAGAAATGTACACTGTATAAGGCTTATACCGTCACACAAGGTGCAATATTGAATTCTGTATAAGCTTGGTTTAAGACATGATGTTAATATGACTGCGAAAAAGACTTCATGATCTTACTATGCAGTTTGACACACATGAAGGCAAGGTTTAGTGATGCTGTGTACACTCATAGGCTTTTGCCATTACATATTGCTGCACAATTTGGTCCCATCTACCGTATTAGTTAACGCACACATCATGTCCATGAAGAGACTGCCCCTGATTAAGGTGTGCTCAGTGGTGTTCCTGAAAAGAGAGGTGAATTATCACTCATCTTCTGCTCAGGATACAAAGATGGTGTATAAATCAGCTGACACACAGGCAGCTCAATGTGAGCAGGAAAACACACACGCATACATGTTACAAGCAGTATAAATGCATATTTAATTACTCTATATTAGAATAAATAGAACCGAATAAAAGCCCCTTTTCTTGAATGTTACAGTACACACATTGTGTAAGCACATAGCAGCTAAATTTTTAGAAGACCTCTAGCTATGATAACACCACTACATTATATGGCACTATACCTATCCTGTATGGTTCATTCTCAAAGAAAAGCCAAAGCAACTTGCAGAAAAAAGGCAATGCTGGCACCAAAGCAGGTAAAAAGCCCAAGGCCAACCAAGCCTCCCAACTCCCCAGACCCCATTTAAATCAAGCACCCATACAGTACAAATTCCAACAAAATTAATGTTGAATAAATTATTATTGCATTGTCTGACACATTGGGGGGATTTTTTTATTATTATTGCTCATTTAAAAAAAAAAGATATTTTGATATAAAAGAATCAGTAAAAGATTAATAAGTACTCAGTCTTGTTCAGCTATTTTACTGATTGTTAAGCAAAATGGAACCTGTATTCTCTTGTCTTATGGAAATCACTGTTATATCTTTGACTAGTTTTGGAAGAATTAAGTTTTTTTATGTAATGTTTGTGTTGTAATTAATGGGGTAGCATTCGGTGAACTTATTTTCATAGAAAAGCAATCTCTTGAACCAAAAACATCAATGGACTGGGTCTACCAATTGTTTTGACTTACAGAAATGTTTGACCAGCTTGCCCCTAAAGATGAAAAATTGATTAAACCAACAACTGCAATTAAACCAACAACTCACAACCAATATTTTTGAGCTCATTGAAAAGTTTGGAATTAGATACAAGTTGAGTCAGCTTAAGTTTTTTAAACTTTTTGTTTTGGTCAGAGGCGTAGTGATTAGCACTGTCGCCTTGCAATCCCTGGCCAGGCTCGATTCCCGTCTCTGTGTGCATGGAGTTTGCATGTTCTCCCCGTGCTTGGTGGGTTTCATCCGGGTACTCCGGTTTCCTCCCACAGTCCAAAGACATGTACGTTAGGCTAATTGGCCATCCCAAATTGCCCGTAGTGTGTGAATGAGTGAGTGTATGTGCCCCGAGATGGATTGGCACCCTGTCCAGGGTGTACTCTGCCATGTGCCCTAAGTCTCCTGGGATAGGTTGCAGGCCCCCGTGACAGTGAATACAGGATTAAGACTTATAGATGGTGAGTGAGTGTTTTGGTCAGCATTCCCTAAAGTAAACTCAAAAGATCTGTGCAACTTCTTGCTGAACTTTTTTATGTTGGGGAACCTTATTATTTTTTACAGTTCATGGAATATGCGCTGAACAATAGCACACCCATTGTTCTTGTGTGTGTGTCTAGTAAACAATTGTTTCTTTGGAAAAGTGTCCACCTTTCTTGTGAAAACTAGCAACTGTGAACCACCCTATTTCTTAGGAAGCTCTGTTTAATTTTGATTGCATGGCTAATAGAGGAGATTCTTTCAAACAATGCCCTGCTTCTTTGGAAGTGGTGTCTTCAAGTTTGCTTACTATGACTGTCAATAGATTTTTTTTAACATGTTAATCTCTATGTTGAAATTATTGTCTCAGTGCAAACATTAGTTTCTTCCATTTTGAGTATGCAAATGCAAAATCAACATTTATCTAGATGGTAAACAGCTCATTGTAATGATGAAGATTGGCATATGCAATCCAATGCACATGACAATCTTCATCATTGAAGTGAGCTGTTATATTCAAGTTATTAATATTGTATTATTGGTCCAACTTTTTACAGTGGTATTTGTTGAGAGCAGAGGTAACATTGTGTTTTTAAAAACTATGAAGACACAGATGGAATAAACAACAACAAAAAAAAAAAACAAGTTGAGTCATCAATTTACTTTCCCCGAGATGCAATCACATGATTTTATAACACTGCCCCTGCTGAGCTGATGCTATCAAACCACAATAAAGAGGTGAAAATGGTTGTTTTGTGGACTCTTTGTTCTGGGTATGTACCATATTTTTTTATATAAAAAGGTTTCAGTTAGCTTACTGGCATTTTTGATAGTGGGCGTTATCTATGTGAGGCTGGTGTGTTTCTGCATTTCGTTATACTGAAGCACCCTGACATTACTCAGATGAGCTTTGGCTTCATGTTAGGCTTCATGTTACCAAACTGTACAGGAGTTAGCGAGCTAAACATTCATAACTGTATCTGTCTTTTTCCTCACTTTGCCTTGCCCTTAACCTAGCAACAGTGTCCTGCTCCACCCAGCACACACAGCTGTGAGCGCGTTCAGCTAACAAAACTTCGAGAAAAACTGAAACAGTGTTTAACAGTTGAGGAGTAGTGGTGCTTCAGTACTTGGTAAGTTAAGGGATATAAAAATGTCTGTGTTAGTTTGGCTTCAGCGTTGCTAATGCTCATCTACTAGGCTTATATTGGTTAACTTGTTTGTATGAAAACTGAGTTGAGAACCACCCGGATAATTTAAAACATCACTCCAAACATGTAGTTAGTCCTGTGAATAACAAAGTAAAAACCCTTTTGAATATGAAACAAAGCATAGCTTTAACCCATAATTTGAACTTTCAGAAACAGTCTTTTACACATTCTGGTGATATACAGCCTTATTAATATATTTAATTTTTCTCATAACCATATTCCATATTCTGTGAAATTTATTTATCTTCCTCTTTACTCTTTAAACAGAGCTCTGTTGTCGATGATTGGGTCAGAGGGATTGCCTTTTGGAGCTACAGGAGGAGCACGAACAAGGGTGCTGTAGTCCTGAGAGAAAAAATGAAAAATGTCTTTTAAAGTCAAATCTTTGCTAATGCTTAAAAATGGATATGATATTGTAATATAAAAGAATCAGTAAGAGTCTGATAAGCATCTGGTGTTATCCAGCCATTTTACTGATCGATATGAAAATAGAAGCTGTATTTTGCTGTTATATGCAGATCACAGTTTTAACTTTGACTAATTTTTAAGTAACGTAAGTAATGTTTTTTTGTTTTAATTGTTGGGATATTGTTAGGCTAATTTGTTTTTAAAGAAAAACAATCACTTGAACCAACTACATCAATGGGCTACAATGGAAGCCACCCACTTTTGAGAGTAGATGAAAAGTTGAGCAACAGTAAGTCAACCCTAGATACTGTAAATATAATTAATTGAGCCAATACTACTTTAGCTGACATAAATATTTGAATTACAAGTTGAGTCAACTTAAGATTTTGGGAACATGTTGTGACAACTAAACAGCAATGTGAAATATTTTGTTCGGCCAGGAAATTTCTCTAAAATTGAGTAAAAAAGATGTGTAACTTGCACTGCTACAGCCTTTTAAACCTTTTTTTCCCACAAGGACCATTGTTGCAGTACAGTTACTAAAGAACAGTAACTACACTTGGACACAAAATAAAAAAAGGGTTATGTGGCAAACACACACTCATGGTGACAATGGTATTGTAAACAGTACACGTGGCCACGGATGTTGACTATACAAGTGACGCACGCGCACCAAGACTGAGAATGGGAGGTGCTTACTCACAATGCCACAGCACACAAGAGAGAAGAATCATTGGCTTAGTTGTGATTATGTGATGCTTGGCAGACAAAGCACATGCGTACTACTTGTATTTCAAGATCTCACTTGTTTGTCTTCCTTCCTACTCTGATGCACCCATCACTCTGGAATACGTGTTAGTCCACAGGACCTTTTTGCGTGTTTGTGTGTGGAAATGCAATTACTTTCGCTATTAAATATAGCTATGAATTCTGTCACATGTTTACAATGCAACATCAATAAGCATGTAAGTTACTCTGATCATTGTAATTCATGATTTTTTCATTGATTTTCTTTTGCAAAGCTGAGGGTTCTGCAATATCCTTACAGATTCTAATAATGCATTTTATAATTCTTTAGCCAGCTCCAGTAAAGTCACTAATGTGTTTATTTATTTATTCTTTTTTTTTTTTTTTTGCTTGATGCAAGCCCATACTTTGACACCTGTGAAACACAGTAACATTTCCATGACTACAGGATGCATATTATCACTTGCTCATATAAGATTAATATACAACCAATAATATGTTTACCCCAATTATCTATTATTTAAAAAATTCTATTTTGATTGCAGTCCTGGATGGATGTTTATTTCCTGAATAAATGTTTTTTATTGATGTATTTAACAAAGTCAAAGGTAAACTCTATGCACTTGTTTGTTTTAGATAGGTAAAGTAAATTTGCTAGTTAAAGTCAATTTAGGATCCTGTTTCTTTTGGGATTTTTTATTTTTTTTAGCTTACACAATTATAGGAAGGCATTCAACCAAAACAATTTTATCCAAAAACAGATCCGTCATTGGGAAAAGCAGTACTTTACAACACATATCACTTTTTAAAAACATACATCATAAAGGTTTGTGGGTTTTGCATATAAAAGAAACAAGAGTGTCTGACTGTCTCCAAGTGAACTACAGTATGCAGAAATAAGCATAATATTGATATACTGTTACCCAATATTGACATTTTTTATTGACACTGTTTACCCCTTTTCATAGAATGCTTTTAAATAAATAATACTTACCTCTATAATTTTAGTCATTTTGCATATTTACGAGCAGTATGCATGCGCTTTGTCTGCCAAGTATCACATAACCCCAACAAAGCCAATGGTTCACATGTTTCGTGTGCTGTGGCATTATGAATAAGCACCTTCCATGCTCAGTCTTAGTGCGCGTGCGTCACTTGTATAGTCAACATCCGTGGCCATGGGCATTTACAGCATCTCTTAGCGTGTGCCTCAAATGTTTGTGCCCCGTAGTTCCAGTAAACTGAAATTGTAATACTCTAGCAGACAAAAACATTCTCTTCAATTGTGTACTTCACACCTTGTGTGATTTTTTTTTTTACATTTTGATGTCAACTGCACTAATCTTCTACCATAATAACTGTTTTATTGTGAAGTATGGCATCCTCTTCCACTGCTATGCTGATGATCTCCAGATATATCTCACCCTAAAACCAAGAGAGACTCTGGCAGTGTTAAAATGAGCAGGATGTAAAAGGGTGGCTGGCCCTAAATTCCCTGAGCTTTAACAAAAGCAAAAAATTAATCTTGGTCCTTGGCCCTAGTGGAGCCACGGAGCACCCTCCTATCTATATGGGCACTCTTAAGCCCCATGTTAAGCCATCCGTTAAGAACTTGGAGATACTGTTGAACAATGATTTTCAGCTGGATATGCAAATAAATTCTGTAGTCAAGGGTGGCTTTTTCCAGCTGAGGCTGTTGTCCAAGGTAAAAGCATTCCTAAGTAGGAAAGTCCTTGAAAGGATCATTCATGCTTTCATTTTGTGTCGAACTGCCTATCGCAATACTCTAGGTTGGTATTTGCCAGGCTTGCAGATGGTGCAAAACGCTACTGCACGACTCTTAGCGAGGGATCGGAAATTTGAACACATAACTCCAGTCCTTCGTTGACTTCATTGGCTTCCAGGCAGTTTATGATTAGATTCATAGTCCTGCTGGTTGTGTACAAGGCCAAGAACAACTTAGCTACATCATATATCTTAAACCTTGTACAGCCTTACAATCTAGTACGGGCACTCAGGTACAAGTCTTCTCAACAGCAACTACTCATGGTTGCTAAATCGATGCGAAAACGATATGGGGAACATTTTTCTGTGGCAGCACTCAGATTGTGGAACAAATTGCCCCTCATTCCTTATTTAAATCTTATCTTAAAATGTTCTTTTTTTCAGCTTTTAATGTAGATTGATTAATTAATCTTATCAGGTTTGAATTTTAGGCTTTTCATGCAATTAGCAGCGAGACATTCAGTCTTTTACTTCATTCAATTGTTTTAATCTTTTGTTGTTGTCTGTTATTGTTTGTTGCGTTTTTGCATTGTTTATTAAGTTTATTTATTATGTATTATGTTATTTATTATGTTTATTTTATATTTGAGTCATTCAACACCATTGTACAGCACTTTGGACAATGATTTATTTAAGTGTGTTTTACAAATGAAATTGACATTTTTTGTATGTGTTTGTAACTTTCTGATTTATTTTTTTATCATTTTGAAGACTTTTTTTGTATTTTTAATTCCAAAAAGAGTACCTTGGGCAGATTTGCAAATTCTGCAGATGTAAAATAAATTTGATATGCCTTTTAGTTTCTTTACTTTTATAGAGACAATTGTCTTAATTTTGCACCATATAAAGCATAATTTATCTATGCAGTTCCATTGTGTAAGGGACCTCCACTAGAGGGCACTGTTTTCTTGTGTGTCTGTATTGTTGTTCTTGTTGAAGGCACTTCGGTCAGTTCTCACCTGAATCGAGGTGGTTCATTAAAGATTTTATAAATAGCAGTCTGTTCTGGGAAACTGGGTCAAGCATTGTTTGTATGAATGCATGTTTAAATTGAAATATATCACTGTCAAGTGGGCATTCCTTTTTGGTTTTGTTTAAGTTCTTTGAGTTTTATATTTTAGTTATATTATTTAACTTTTGTTTTCAAGAGGGCTCCATTATTAATTTTCTTTATATTCTTTGTGCTGATGGAGCTGTCTTGTTCAGTGTTTAGTTAGGCTGTGTCTCCTCGTGTGTAAGTACTGTTCTGTGTATCCCCAGTGTTGGCCTTCCTATTTAGTTCTTTGTTTGAGGCTTCCCTTGTCTGTCTAGATATGTGTAGCCACATGAGTGCTTAACTGCTAGCAGGGTTAGCTGCTAGTAGGCCTTGGCTGCTGGTAGGGTTCGCCCCTAATATGGTTAGGCTCCAGTAGGCTAGCCTCTATTGGGATTGACTGCTAGTGGTTTTGGTCGCTAGTAGGTTAGCCGCTAGTTTGGAAAAGCCTCATGTGTGCCTTGCCTCTTGTGTTCCGGTCTCCTAGTAGGTCAGTACTAACCTGGTTAACTCCCTTAGATACTAACCCGGTTAGGTCATCATTCCATACATCAATATTCCGTCTAGCTACTAATCCAACTAACCACTAACCCGTGCAGTCTCTGGTCCTGTCTCTAGTATCTGTGTCCTTGTTCCTGTCTCGACTCGTCTCTAGTCTGTGTCCCTGGCCCAGTTGCCGTCTCAAGTTAGTTCCAGCTCCATGTCTCCCTGTGTCAGCTTTTAGCCCGTGTCAGCTCTTAGCCCCTGTCTGTTAATAAGAGCCTGTGTCCGCTATTAAGTGCCTGAATGCAGCTCTGAGCCCGGAATTATTATTTGAGTTTGGTGTTTTAGTTTCCTTGTTTGTGTTTTTTACGTTACCAAAATAAGTACCATTTCTGTTTAAAAACCCCTCTGCATGTATGCCTGCCCACTGCAACTACATCAGCCGATCTGGCCTGTAGCAACAGCGAGACCTTGTCACATTGGCTCAGTTGTGATTACGTAATGCTCGATCACAAAACAAGAGCGCATGCGCGTAAACCATGACTTGCTTGTTTTTCAAGTCAAAATTGATTAAAAATCTTTGCTCATCTTGCAGAACACTCATAAACCATGTTACTTGCAATCCGAGGTTCCACTGTACATAGTTTACTTTGCATTTTTCCATAAACATAAGAAAACAAGTGACAGATTTTGTTTGACTTAAAAGTCTTCAAAAGCTTAATTTCTAGAAATTGTGCCTTGGATGACAACCTCTGCCCTTTTAGATTTAGAATTATCTTCTGCAAGATTTCAAAAGTACATTTGAGCTCTGGTGGGTAGCTCAGGTTCAAACAGTATATCAGTCCAAATAACAGAGCACAAGCCTCTGCAATGCTACTTAAGTCACTGAGGACTTCCACACCTTCAATTAGGACACCAAGGTCTTGTGGCTCTCGTCAGGCAGCGCTCTCTCATTCAGTATGACATACACTTCCATCACAGTTTGCACTATGTTACTTTGCAACTCAATGTCTGAATCCTGTCAGACGAAATACTTGAAATATCACAAACAAAAATTACCTCAAATATTTATTACAAGAATTGCACACTTAAACACTCACTTCAATCCAATACAGGAGAACAATGTAGCAAGTGGTCCAAACTTTAACAAAATTTAAGCCACAGGGTTAGGAACATAAAAAGATCTGGCAAATTCTCCAGTAACAGCTTAAGTGGTCTGGAGATTATGGCTTTTGAAAATGTCTCTAAAAGTACACTTTGTGAGTGGCGCAGAAGCAGAGCTTAACCAAAAATGCAGTTTGTCTAACATTCTATTTTCTGCTCCATTAATTTGGGCAAATTGACCACAGTGACCAAGATCACTTTCTGACACTGACCCAGTACCAGCTTCAGGATATGAGACATTAGAACAGTCTGCGTTTGAGTTTTGAGTCTGAGTTTTTGTGTGAATAAAATGTACTTAAAATGTGTCTTGAAAGAGCAACCAATAAATGTGCAAGTTGTGGTCTCATTATTTTTCAAATGTGTTCCAATGTAAAGAAAAAAAAATCAGTGGAAAGGTCAGAACGCTCACATAACTCGCATCGAAATGTATATGAACTTGTTGCTGTCTGTGTAGAATGTAAGAGGTGAATAAGATAAGTCTATTAATCCCGAAGGAAATTGTTTCTCCAGTGGTTGCATATTCAAAGGATACCAATACAATGAGATAAGAAGAAAATTAGAAATAAACAAAATACAATGTACTATAATTTGAAAAAAGAGATATAAATAGAATAAAAATAGAATAAAAATAAAAAGATATAAAACATGTAAGTGAATGTAAGTGGGTTTAAATCCTGCAGATTGTCTTAAATGTGCACAGACAAATTAAATATACAGTACACAAACATAATGAATGAAAACAATGGTGTAGTTCATAACGGTACAAAACTAAGTTGTACCTTGTTGTAAGTTGTAAACTCTCTGTCGCAACACACTGCCTCCGCTGCCACCTACTGCACACCTCACTGAAAGAGAAAGAAAAGGAAAGTTCAGTAATCAAAGATAGTTAGTTATACACTACTGTATGTGAGTGTTAAGAAAAACTACTTACCATGTAAATAAAGTTGAGGTTCACACCAGAAGAGCATGGGGACAGCTTTATATTGTGATGTATTTCTTTATTTTGTACAAAGACAAGGGACATTTTCACTCTGGAAAACAAATGTATAAAAATAACCCTGCAAAACTGGAACTAATTTACCCTAATGTTAAGAAAACAGAAAAACACACAGGCAGTATTCTCCTAATTTCAATGACTTTAAAAACTAGGCCAAAGAAAATACCACTATTGACATGCTGTTAATAAATATCAAGTGTTTTACTTATATTAATAACTAAATTCCTTGAATAAACCATGCAACCTATTTAATTATAACTTCAACTGCAATTTGTAAGGCATTTCCTACAGTATAGTCCACTGCATCACAGATTTTACTTGATAAGTTTTGCATACTGTATTCAATAAGCTGGGTAGAATTCTGGCATTTTGGAACACTGATAAGACAGAAATGTCTACTGTAGCTACAGAATGTTTAAAGTAACATTTAGCTGATACACACACACAAAAGGCCAGGCCAAAGGTAGCTAATAACAAATGTCCCTCTGTTGGCACACAATGGAAACTCTCAAGCAAAATCTCAAGAAGAGAAGGAATGAAAATTTCTAAACATTAGCTAGACTGAAAAGAATGATGAAAAGTGCAAACTGATTCAACATTAACTTCTGATGTTTCAGATATAATCGATAGGTCAAGTTACGTGATGTACCCTGCGTATATTGTTTACCTATGATTAAAAACTTGCTACATAACGTTACATTAATTTACAAACAGAAAAAAAGGTGCATGTCCGAGTCTCCATTCATTTAGTTAACAGTTCGGTGTACTGTAGCTAGCAAAGGATTAGCACATTGTAACAGGAATACAACAAGTACTTACCCTCAATATCAAGGATGCAGAACTATTAGATGCAGCCGTTCAAACCGCTCACAAAAATCCACTTCAAGACGTCTGAACCTGAATGTTCCCGAACTTTCCGCCACTGAGCATACGCAGTGACTCAGCAGAGAGAGTTGTCAATATGAAGCGCCAGTCACATTGATGCAAAAAAATGCTGATCTAATTCATTTTTTTTATGAGTTTAGTTACAAATAACAAGAACTAATCGTTTAACAAAAGAAAACTCATTCGATTCTTATTAATCAGACATATTTGTATTTTGGCAAATCAAGCAAGTGGCTAGTTGAATTTTTTGAGTGTATATGGTGACAAAAATGGGCCTCCAAGGCTCATCCACGCCCACAGACACCAAAAGTCTGTCCATCTGGTCCAATCCGATGATCATTTATTTTAAAATTATCTATTTGCACAATCATGAACTTTATCTTAGGGATGGTCTGGATGGGTGTTTATTTCCTGAATACATTTATTTTTAATTAAAGTATTTGACCAAGGCAAACTCTGTGCAGTTATTTAGTTATGTTTTCAAAAATGTAATCCATTATTCAGACAATTTATGTAATCCGTGAGCCAGACAACAGTGATTCTGTTAGCGTGTGTTTGAAAGTCATCCATTGGGGGAAAACTGTTCATCTTTGCTAGTTTTTTAAATGGTTATGATATTGTAATCATAATTGAAAGAATCAGGAGGATACTAATAAGCATCTGATGTTATCCAAGCATTTCATTGATCTAAAAACTAAAACAGAACCTGTATTCACATGTTTTATGCAAATCATTGTTTTAACTTTGTCTGGACTAAATGTGACTAAACTTTGGAAGAACAAATTTTTTAAAGTAATGTTTTCATGTTTTCATTGTTGGGTATTGTTAGACCAATTGTTTTTTATCGAAAAACAATCACTTGAACCAACTCTATCAATGGGCTACAATGGGAGACAACTTACTGTCAAGAGAAATCTAATTAATTGAGCCCACACCAATACTACTTAAGTTGACTTAAATATTTTAATTACAAGTTGAGTGAACTTAAGATGTTGAACTGGGTACACGTTGTGTCAACTAAACAGCAATGTGAAATGTTTTGTTTGGCCAGGAAAGTTGAGTAAACTTAAAAGAAAACAAAATACTGCATCTTATTACATTTTTAAGTTGAAGTGGCTTACTTTTTTTTCTTTCCATTTTGCCAGGAACAGCTGGCAAAATAAAATGTAAAATTAACGTAAATTACTCATACACATTATGACCAAAAACATTGAATTTACAGAAATTATTTAATATTTTACAGAGAAACACCATTATTTTACAGATTTGTCCTTAACACCTAGATTAAAGCAAGAGCACTAGAAGATTATCAGACAAAAAAAACAACTTTATTTTATAGATCTTTCCAAAATGTTTATAAACACCTTTAATAAAGCAGCAGCTATAGACATTTAGCAGACATACAGATTTTTATTAAATTTATATGATTAAACATTTATTATAGCAACAGCACTAAAAGTTTAGCAGAAAAACAGCATTATTTTACAAATGTTTCATAATTTTATACAATTAAACACGTCATTAAATCACTAGACGTTTAGCAGAGAAATGCTGTTATTTTGTAGTTTTTGCATTAATTATTATAAGCACCTTCGTCAAATCAACAGCACTAGACGATTGGAACAGAAACTCTTCACAGATTTCACAAACTCAAAATTGTAATAACATTTTTATTTACAAATACAATGAAAAAATATCCAAACAAGTCATGTAGTATTACAGTACAATCCAATGGAAACTTTAACATTATTATTATTCTTTAGAACTGCAAACAAACAATTTCAAACAAGATTCCCAATATTCCAATTAAACAATATTCCAGTTGGAACAATAAAGATGCTTATTGACACTAAATGTGAATAAATTTGTACCAAGAAAGAACTATCCAGTATTGAGATTTCAGAAAATATCTATGCAGTGTAATCCAAAGGGACAAGCATGTACTTGTGTAAACAGAGTAGTTTCATCACTGACAGGCTCTTAAAGATTATAAATTCCAGACAATATGGAAAGGTTCCGTACATCGATAGACCAGAATCTGTTTAACTCTACACTCTAAAAATGTTGGGGTGTTTCTGTAAATACATTGTTGGGTTGGTTCATGCTGGCTCAAAAGAGATATAGTGGGTCATTTACAAATGAACACCTGGTTGGGTTATTTTGACCCAGCAACTGGTTCATTCTTTATTCCCTGGTTTCTCAAACTGCAGCCTGCAAAATATTTGTGAAATATTACTGTTATTGTGTCATCATGTGTAGTTTTAAGGATTGTTTAAACGAGAATGTATGTGTGTACAGCACAAAACATCCACCGTTTTATTGAAGATAGCGTCTATTTAAAAGCGTTTTCGGGGATTTGAGCTACAAGCAATACCCAGGCACTCTGCGCTCATGTAGCCAGCCAACGCAGCCTCACCTCAGAAAGAACTATGGTTGTGATGCCTTTGCAGTGGTTAAAACAGCAAATATACCCAGTTTGGTATAGACGATGAGTGAGTGAGTGTCTAAATAATTCTTACTAAAGCTGTGTGCATTTTATAGTTGTCAGAAGAAGCAATTTGGATGTGTTTAATGACAGTCTTAATATGTCTTTTGTTTCTCCCTGATCCAAGATCATTCTAGAAAAAAAAAAAAAAAAAACACCTACTGTAGTAGGGTTATTTTGACCCAGAAATTGGTTCATTCTGTGCCAAACATTCTTGATTATTCATCCCTGACTGAATCACGCTAAGCTCGGAGCACTCATTATTTTATGGTAAGTTAATGTGATTTTTTCAATCTATTTTAGTAAGTTGTGGCAGGAGCAAACATATTTTATTGTTCAAATTAAATGCTTTGATTTCGGGGTGTGAGGGTTAATAATTTTTTTTTCTCATTTTGTTTTTTTTTTCTTATTCGACTGGGTTATGAGAAAAATAAGTCATCGTTAAGTTGTAGTTAAAAATGAGCTATATCTTCATCCTGGAATATTCAGTATTAGTTGTAAATTCATTACTTAAATATCATTTGGGTTTGTTTGAAATCTGAACGGGGGCAATGTTTCATTTTAAATCCAGATGAAGCGCTGTATCCTGTTATCCTTCACACGGTAAATTGTGAGGTAAATTAGCCAGAAATATGCACTAAATTAATTTTCACATCATGTACATTGTGCATTGTTGTGTATTTACAAGGAGAAAACATGTTTTGCATTATGTTAGCTGTACGTCCCTTATTTTAGCTCCTCACACGCAATATCTGGCCTGAAACTAGTCTCAATAGTGAGTCACGTGTAGAAAGTATTAGTTGTTTGGGAATATTTGTCAGGAAAAGCAACAGATTGACTAAGCATTGACTAAGAAGAAAAGGAAATTTTATTTCAGTGACTGGCTTTGTTGCTGGCACTCAAACAGCTATGTGCAAGAAAAATTATCTGAATGGCATCTTGTTATTAAGAAGTAAAATATTAAATCAAGCTACATCTTATGAATCACATTCATATATGAACCATGCTGTTGCTGCATAATTTACCTTATTGAAATAGTATGCCTCATCAAATTTGGTTATACTTCTAAAACTATAGCAATTTTTAAATTAGGTAATTAAACATGCATTTGTTATGAATGAGAGAATAAAAAAAAATAAAATAAAATTAGGTAATTAAACATGCATTTGTTATGAATGAGAGAATAAAAAAATAATAAAATCAGTGTTTTGTGTCCACAGTGATAGCCTTGTTTTTTTTTTTTTTTTTTCATTCATCCATTTGGTTTAATGTATGTTCCAATCAGGGAAGCAAATGTAGGTAGTTTAGTTGGGGTGTTGATAATGCAACATTTCCTTCTTTTTTGCTTACGTAATTGCTAACATTACAACTGTCATAATATTTTCGGTATTGCCTTTTGAATTTCAGACCATGAAATGGATGAGGAGAGTTTCCTTTTGTTGGATGACGATGCAGTTGCCATCCTTATTTCTAAAATGGGACAGCATGTTAAATTAAAAAAAAAACTTGTAACTTGTGAGTAAAATGCACTAATAAGATGAACCTGAAATAAGTCCATTGCTGTTTTCCCTTAAGACACCACTTTGTTTCAAACTTTGTTTCAAATGGCATATACATGCTTCCGATGCAAACAAATAATACCCGGTCATGCAAAGGGTCTGTTCATTCACTTGAAAGCAGTCCATGGGATAAATTATGCTTCAAAATTCTTTACGTGCTCTGAAAATGGTTGCAGGCGAAAATGGGGGGGATGAGTTGGAACCAGAAATCATAACAGAGCGAATAGATCTGTTTTAAGCTCAGCTCAGACCTATAATAAAGTTAGTTTTTCTGAACAACAGACAACAAGTTTCATTTCAGACATTGCCAGTTTAATTAGTATCTTGAAGTCAATGGGATTACCTTCAACACACCACATTTTAAGGGTGAAATTTGGTCTTCAGTTGCTCAGTTCTATGGGGACAATCTTGGACTAAATGCACTTCTTGGATTTACTGAAAGCTTCTCAGGTAATTAATTCTGTCGCATATGCAAGGCACACAAAAGCACTACAGACAAGAGAGGATGTTGCACTGATAAGAAATTAAGCTAATCATGCTGAAGATGTTCATAATGCCAACTTGTCAGAGACAGATATTAGGAGAGAAAGTAGAGCTAGGCGATATGCCCTATAAATTGAATCTCGATTTTTTTTTAGACCAAATTCGATTTTTCGATTTTAAAACGATTTTTTTTGTTGCTTAAAATAAATAAAAATATAATTAAAAAACATACAGTATAGTTTTTTTTTATTATTATTATTTACTTAAGCAAAATGATATAACTAAACATGAACTGCTTGGATTAATTTGGATTAAAGTATATATATTAAATTACTTAAACAATTTTGCAAACCACATGCAACTTACATGCTGAATAAAATCAGCATGTAATCAGAGCCTGACAGCATTTTTTAAAACTGTGTATATGGGCATAATGTCTTTAGCGATATAACACGACACAACATCAGTAATATCTTTATTATTAGTAGTAATATCCATGGTTGACTCTCAGTTCTTATGCTCTTCACCTTGCTGTGAACACCTTGTTTGGTAGAGTTTTCTAGCTCCTGTTAGCAACTCTACGTGTTTTCATTACAAAACTAGACTTAAAATCAGCTCAACTGTGCTTGTTGCTGCTAGCGACAACAACCTCAATTGGTGAGTCGTCTACCCGCGGAGCACTGATTTTAAGTGCATTGTCAGTAAGTGTTGGCTACATCTCAGTCTGGTTGAGTTTGTTTAGCTGGGCTAACGGTGCCAACTATCGCGTGCATGGAAGCTACAGTGGCAAGGAGAAGTCCGCTATTCGCACCTGTCCTCAGGGAGGTGGCTTCTCTTTGCACGAGAAGGACTAGCACGAAGCGTGCCCCATCTGCTTGGGAATTCTCCACGCTAGAAGAGCACTAGCCGAGCCCGAGTCATTTGCGCTGTCGCCAGCTCCGGCGTTCTACACTAGAAAGACGGGTCACATTTGTGGAGAGAACACTAGGTAAGAATACGGTCGCTCAGCAAGACCCCCTCCTCTCCGAATTAGCAGTCCCAGTTTCGCCTGTGTCTGCTGAAGAGGAGTTTGCGGCAGAAGTGCCCGCCCTTAGCTGGGCAAAGCAAATGGAATATTTTGAGGGGTCGGCAGACTGTGAGCTTTCCTACAGCGCCGGCGAGCARCCGGGCTATGAGGAGCCTGCTTTCCAGGAGGATGATGTGCTCGATATCGGTCTGGAAACGCACGGCTTGTCGGAGGACAAACAGGAAACTTTACCGTTGGCTCAGAGCTCCAGTGCTACTACATTAGCAGCTCAAGACGACAATTAATTTGTCGCACTCTACCGACGAGCAGCTGAGAAGTTGGAGGTGCAGTGGCCCTCCCCACAGCCGGCTCAGAAGCCATCGAGGTTCTCTGGATTTTTTCTTCCTCTGGAACCGACAACGGTTAGAAACTGCTTGCCAATGTTTCCTGACTTTGTCCGTGAGCTAGCGGCGTCATGGAACAAGCCGCTGTTGACCCAGGTAACAGTATCAGGCTACTAGGCTACCATGGCTAGCGCTGTGGTGGCAAAAAGGCATCTGTGGCTCACACAGATATCCCAGATAGAGACAGGGCCGTATACCTAGATGAACCGCTGTCCGCTGAGGGTTTATTCGGCCAATCGCTGGATGCCATTCAAACAAAGTTCGATTTCAAAAGGAAGCAGGTGGAGGCGTTGCAAGACATCATCCCGCGACGAGAAGCAAAGCCCAAACAGGCTCGAAAGATGATCACCCCGCAGCTCCCTCCTAAGCGGCCGCCGCCATCAGCTAGTGCGGGCTCTCGCCCGATGAAACAGCGACCTACCGATCAAAACCCAAGTCAATCAGCCTGGATTCATCATGTTTCCTTTGATGGAGTGTCACCAGGGGCTCGTCCGCTGGCAGTGCGATTTTTAAGAGGAATATGATGTCTGCGACCCACTATGAGGTCCAGCGTCCCATCTTGGTATTTATTGATAGTGCTTGAGGCCCTCTGTGGTCCTCCTTTTTGAGCCAGTTGAGTCTACAGATATGAAAATTCTTTCATATAAGACAGCACTTCTTCTTGCTTTAGCGTCTGCTAAACAAGTGGGTGATCTCCATGCTTTGTCTGCGCATCCATCTTGTACACAGTTTGCTACTAATGGTTTAAAGGTTAATCTACGGCCAAACGCGGCCCATGTACCTAAAGTGGTCTCCACTGATTATAGGTCTATGGTTTTTGACCTTTATAGCTTCTGCCCCCTACCTTTTGCATCTGAAGAGCATGGAAGATTGCATAATTTGTGCCCTGTACATGCACTACACGTCTACATGGACCGTACAGTAAATATGCGCATGTGTGATCAACTGTTTATCTGCTTTGCCAGTCCAGTAAAACGTAAAGCACTGTCTAAACAGTGGCTTTCCCATTGGATTGTAGAGGCTATTGTATTAGCTTATAGCAGCAAGGGTGTCCCATGGCCTCAGGGTTTGAAAGCACATTCAACAAGAGCTATGGCAACATCGTGGGCACTGTTCAAAGGGATATCTGTGGGTGATATCTGCGCTGCAGCCAGTTGGTCCTCACCGCACACTTTTATCCGGTTCTACCGTCTGGATATAACGGCCCCCTTTGTGTCCTCTCTGCAGTGTCCATGATGCAGTAGAGTAGCTATCAGGATTCTTAGTAACTTTGGTAGATGCTCAGCAAGGCGTGAATATATATGTCCCATACAATGTGTGTTGTACCGAGTGAATTGACTGAAAGGGAACGAATGGTTATGACTATAACCTCCGTTCCCTGAAGGAGAGGAACAAGGTACAACACATTGCTGCCCCACCTCTCAGTTACACTCGGCGAAGAGCGGCTGTCGAACTGAGAGTCAACCGTGGTGACGAGGGTTTATAAGGATAGGAGGGGCTACACCTACGTCACCACAGGTTTGACTGCCTTTAAGGAGTAAATATAGGTGGCTTCAGCCAGGACACTAGGGGGCGAGATATCCCATACAATATGTTCTGTACCTCGTTCCTCTCCTTCAGGGAACAGAGGTTATAACCATTCGTTTACCTTGCTGCCATCATTGATGAGCATCACACTTCGTTTCTTGAGCTTTACTCCAGTTTACATCTTTGTCCTGTCACGGGTTACCGTACAACCACTATGTGGACTGCACAGCTCCGCGCACCAAGCAGAAAAAGTTCAAGTTCACGGCCACCGGCAAGCCACAGGAAAAGGGGGCGGGGCCATGTAATCAGACACAGCCGGTGTCCTATTTTCACTCACCGTCTGGAGGAGTATGGGGGAATATAAAAGGAGGCCGGAAAACCAGTACAGTGAGTGGGTTGTTGAAAGAATCTAAGTTAACGTTATCTTCATTTTGTGCAGATTCTGAGAGTGCTGGGGAATCCGCGCCCAGGAAATCTACGCTGTGGAAGACTTCCTTCCGCAGCGCCGCAGTCGCCTCCGCCTCCGCCTCTCCTCCCTACTCTTCGGGCGGCTCCACCTGCTCGTCTCAGCGGACTTGCTGCTGCAGGTGCACGTCGTCTGAAGATGACTCTCCTCGAACACTGCGTCACTGACGCACACACAGCGCACCCGACTACTCCGTCTAAGTCTGTATGTCTGCTTATGCGAGAGTGTATCACCAACATATTAATATACCACTTCAGTGTGTTCACCCCGGCAACCTGTTGTCTGTGCCTCTGTCCTTGTGTCCATGAGAGAACGCTACATAGCTTTACAGTCCGAAGCACCATATTATGGTGCACTATCCAAATGCAGTTTTGAAGTTGGCACCTCTGACTCAGTTCTGGTCTATGCGATTTGAGGCTAAAGATGGCTTTTTTAAACACATCAGTTGCATCACCTGTAATGGTCTTGTTGATTTACAGAGTGGTCTTGAAGATGTCCCACCTCTTACAGAAGCTTTTATACCAGCTTGGATAAGGGTAAATAGTACAGAATACAAGCCTGGCATGGCAATTTCTGTTTGTTGGTTTACTATTTGCTAGCTTTTGCTGAGTTAATGTCCCTGCTTTCTTATTGTGCCCATCCACAGTTTCATTCATTAATATTTGTGTGTGCTTTCTATGGGAACTTTAAGTCTTGTTTTCATACTTAAATTTTGTTTAACTACCAATCCTGTTGCACTGTCTGGCTTAAACCTACTGCTCATGCTACTTTGGGAGAAGCGGACAGGTAAGATTGCTATACATTCCTAACCTAGTGTTTCTAACAATTAATATTCCTGCATATACCTTTTGGCATCCAATTAAGTGAATGTACATTTACAAGTGGATGGTTTTTTTCTGACCCTGTGTCTAATTCTGATCCTGTAGTGTATTTCAGGGGGAAAAATCAAATAATTAAAATGTATACACTCCATTTATTTATTATTAATTTCATTATTATTATTGTAATTGAATGTGTTGTATAGTCATTCCACCCTAGTAAAAGAACAATGAAAAACACTGAAGCCCAGCATTGTCATAGCATTCATGTCCAAGATTGTATATAAATATCTAGACTGTTACTCTCTAGTTTGCCAGACGCATCAACCCACCAGTAGCGAGTAACAGTTCAGTAGAATCCATAGAGATTACCCCGACGCTAACAGATCCTCTCACCATGACAATGGAACTTTTTCCAATATTTGTTTTTTTAAGTATTGGTTTTATTTATATTTGTATATTAACCTAACTACTGTATTTTAGATATTAACCTAAATACTGTGCATTGCTCACTCGTATAGTAAACATCTGTGCGCACATGTACTGTTTACTATAATGCGGTTACCTCATGTGTGCATTTAAAGCTTTATGTTTGTATTTGTGTGCGCGCTTGTGTGAGTGAGACTCTTTGTCGACAACGCCTCTCTCTGGATCCCATGTGGTGTGTGTGTGAGTGAGAAAGTCTTTTCAAAGGTAAAGTGCAATACAAATTTGTTGCATTTTTACTTTATATTTTGTAATAATTATTTTTATCTAAATATGTTTGGGCTGCGGAACGAATCATCTGGGTTTTTTTTATTATTTCTTATGGGGGAAATTCACTTTGATATACGAGTGCATACTTTGATATACAAGCACGTCAGTTTTATAGGCAATTTCGGCAGATTTTGGAAAGCACCCCTGAGGGGAAATCCATATTAAACAGATATTAATATATCTCCTATCTGTTAAAAGGAGATTATTGTGTATTTTGTATAAACACACTCAGTATTGTTTTCCAGTGTAAAAATAAATACAAATCAGGAATGACCGTGGAGTTAAAATATGTGTCCAAACATTTTCTCACTGCCAGCCAAATTAGGCCTACAGTACAATAAGAGTTTAATAAAAGACAGAATTTCTAGCAATTTCCCCAACACATGCTCTAAGCCTGCAAATACTTACTCATGGATTCAAATTTTTTTTTTTTCAAATTTAGAAAATTCTGCTGTTTGCTCTTTCCAAAACTGGTCTTATGGTTTTATCTTTGTGTAACTGTATCACCTCACTTATTACACATCTGGTCCCTTTTAAGTGTGTTGGGGAAATGTGAAACAAATGCAACACCAGGCATCAATGTCAATTCAACAAAAACAACTTTGTCAGGGATAAGTTCGACTGGAACAACAAATATGCTCACAGTGTAAGTGAATGTGGAAACGTGCCGTTTGTCAAATTATCCTGCAGAAGAGAAAATGCAGTATTGTAAATGTACTAATGAATGCCAATTGAATTAGCTCTTATCTTTTCTCAAGCTGAAAGAATAACTAAATTTTCCCATACTTTATTTCAGTTCCATCCCAGTAAAGCAACTAAATGGTTGTTCCTTCGACCGCCCTTTCGATAAAACATGGAAGTGAGGCGATTCCTGCCTACTTCTGCTTGAGTATATGCCCTGACTGTCATTGAGTATCTGGCGATCAGTAAAAGTTTCAAGAGCATTGAGGTGCTTTGTCTCTAGCTTCAATAAATTTGATGGATTAAGAACTCTTCCCTTAGGCATTAGACCAAAGCTGTGGTCATTTGTCAATCCATCATAGAATTCAGCAACAACACTACCTATTTGCACTGACTGGGCAATGATAGGAAGAGACTGCACAAGACATACATCATTAACCAGCTGCATGTTTATATTTTGTGTTCCATGTATGAGTCGCAGCAAGTACCCATTTTTATCTTCAAAATGAAAGCAGGAATGGGTCCAAAGGGGACCAAGTGTCCTGACATCATCTGCTAAAGGACCAAAAAGTGTACATTTGCAGTCTGGTAAGGCTCACCATAAAGATTCCTCATCTGTGAGCAACTTCTCTGCATGATCAATCTGTTCAATAGATATAGATTCCATTAATAGCATGAAAATGGCTTCCCTTAGGACGAGAAAATGATTGTAATAAATCGCTCCTAAAATTCCACGGAAAACAATGGGCCCAAAAATATCAGGAGAGCCGGGTATTCTGAGGCTTGTACATTTTGTTAGACGTTATGGAGCGAGGGTAGCGCATCAAGGATGGAGGCTGGATATCATTCAGTTGTCTGTCAATTTCTTTGGTTTCTTTACACATGATAAATGGCTGGCATGAGAACTCTGGAAAACCACAGAAACATAAGAGTACGCATCACACCAAGAAGGACTGAATGCATGTAGTCCATTCCAGTTCCCTCGATCAAGTAATAACTTTTCAGTTTACTGAGCCAACAGGCCCTTTTACCCTAGCACAGTGTTTTAGTCGTATGTGCCTTCCTTGCATGATCCACAAACTTGTCATGTGTTCGTGTAGGACCTTTTGGAACCCTGTCTTTGAATGGATAGGCATGTACATGCCCTTTCTCTAAAAATGTCAACATATGAGGTTTTGTAGCACCATACCCAAGTCCTGCAAATAACTAATAAATAATTTTTGTGCTTGCGCTCACTGAAGCACAATTCATTTCTAATACAATAAAAAGGCCAGACAGAAAATCTGGATGACTTGAAGATACTGTAGATATGCCATCACTATTCCAAGTAAATGAGATATTTCTAGGATCTCTAGGTCTCTGGTATGCAGTCTGATCTTCATCTGCACAGTCAGAGCCTGATGCAACAACTTTTCCTGGCACAGAGATAAGAAGTTTTTAAAAAGTTAAAAAGATCAACATAAACCAAGAGAAAAGATATCGTGTAAAAATATAAGGATATTATGCCTTCAAGAAATGTTTTATACAATACATTTATTCAACAGAGCTTACTATTTAATCATACTATAGCTCAGGAATTTTAAGTACACATTTTTATTGTTTTGAAACTAAACTGATGTAGTTTAAACATCTAGAATCATCCGCTATTGTTCAATAATGGTAAATGGTAAATCTTTTTTGTATAAACCAGCAGTGCTTCCCACACCTATGCTATACAAGGGCAGTATTTGCCATCACCAAATTGGTTTCCTGACAATCGCACATCTGCACAGAAACATTCACACATTTCTGTGTAAACCGGCTGTGAAAAAAGGTGTACATAGGGTTCTCTGAAGACACAAAGACGTCTTTGAAGAGTAGTCTCTGTCTGCCACCTCTGTAAGTAGCAAACCTTTAAGCTAACCTTAAATTGACAGGGTTGATCACCTAGCTGTTGATCAATTTCTGCTTGTGCAAAGAGAGTCAATTCATGAACTCTGATGCTCTGCATTTTCTCCCTTACTTCAGATCTCGCTTGAAGACAGTCTAGACCAGAGTTATTAGCTTAAATGAGCTAAAAAACTTTATTACTCATTATTGTTATATTGTATATTGTAAATTTAATTCAGAAAGCCCCATCCCTTGCATCAGCTACAGTACTACGACATGTAGAATCTAATTCTGTGGAAAACACTGGTCACTGTGCTAAATTTGCTGCTCATCTCACTTATTTATCCATCTTGTAAATAACTCATTGTACATATATGTATATTATATACATGTATATTTAAATGTACTATATTAAGTGTATTAATGTATACAATATATACTGTATAATCTGTACTTACCTTCTTCATCCCCATCTCATATCTAGTCCAGAGTAAAAAGGCAGGCTTTTATTTTCATCAGTAGAGAAAAAGGCTGTCTCCTTTCCTAGTAGTACTAACAAATGAAGGGTAATATCATTATTATTAAGACTTACATGTAAAATTGTAGCACGTACTGATAAAACTTGAACTACTGGTAAGTAACTCAAATGCCAGAAGCTAAAAACTCACACATATAGTATCTTGGTCATGGTCAGAGTGTTCAGCCACACAATCTTCAGCCTTCTAAAAGAGGATAAGGGAAGCGGTCCTATTAATATTATTGCGTTTAACGTTATAAAACACAAACTTCCAGTAACTATCAAAAAATAAACGTGAGAGATGGATTAACATTAAGTACATTTACCAGTGTTGCAGTCCTTCCAGGTCTTTTGTCGCTGTCCTTATCTTAACACTGGCTTTCTTCTGTGACGAGGAGCTTTTTCCATTAGGCTTTCTTTTTTTTTTAACCAACGTTAGCGTTAGCATACTTTGTTAATGAGAACTTTTTTTTCCCCACAAAGTCAAAAAAGCGTGACGTTGGCAAGAGCTTCCATTTGAGATGAGCTAATCCGCATTCATCCGGATTAAATAACCCGGACCTTTATATGACTCACGAATCACGAATCCTTCTTTTCATTTACTCGGATCAATTGAGTCCTAAATTTATCTTGTTGATAACAACATACATAAATTCAAACAGATAATTACACAATTCAGTTGTTTTAAGTAGTTGTTAGGTAGTAACTGTAGGAACAAGTGGCTGACTGAGTTGTTTGTCTGACTCGGAGTGTGTTCATCTGTCCAGGATTCGGTGGATTCGTTGAGCGCACTCTAGTGGAGAGACCTGGTAAAAACAGGCAGAATCCTTATCACGATGATATAACCGTAGCTGTTTAACTTTTACAATATTGTGTAATTAGACGCAGTGCTCCATAATATGATTTTATTAACACCAAACACATTTGTTTCATGTTGGTGTAATGTAGATGTGCATTATGACAAACGGATGTAAAAACGGCGCTGGCATTTGTATCACATCAGGCTGGTTTCCAACACAACTTCACCAGAATGGTAATGCTAACGGTGTGCTGCTTTAGCTCAATGTATTCAGTGACTGGCATTATATTTACATTGTTTTTAACTATTTAAAACTTTTGAAAACTAACTACACCAGATAGTCTATCCGTTTTTAACCCATAAAAATAAAAATATCAGATACTGCTGATATATTTATAATTATTTTATTCATTCGTTATATTTGTTGTTGTCTAAACTTATTCCTATGTGCATTTGTCATTAAAATAAAGCTTTGACATTATTTTTTTTATTCTCTGTCATTTACATTTTATGGTGATAAAAAAAAGACTAAAATACTGTACATGTCCTTGCTGACGTATCTAAACCGGGGATTCCACAGATCTGTCAGACTCGTACCATGGATCTAATTGGTCCGAGTTTCTCATCTCTAGTGTGTATTTTTGAGATTTTGCTGGCAGCTTCGTGGGTCGCTCGTACTCTTTAGCCAATCAGATACGACATCACAATTAGATTGTATGACTGTTTTAATTGAAATCGCCATTTAAAAGATGCTGTACGCGTGCAGCTTTATTCCAACTTTTACACATTTGAGCTGGTAATGAAATAAAAGCAAATCTGCTGGCATTCAGATATATTAGAATAGCCTGTGACCCACAGAAACTGTAACTGTCTAGATTGACAAAGGTAATGAGGGTGAAGTGATGATAAAGTGGTTATCTGTGTTAGCTGAAGTTCATTAATGAAACATTATGAAAAAATGTTCTTGGTTCGGCATGCTGGTTTGAGTAGGTAAAGCTTAATTTCCGTTGTAATTAACTCAGATTGCGCAAAAGGTGTGCAACCCTTAGCTACTTAAGTGCTGCGCTCCTGGAGGGCTGTGATTGGTTGAATTGTGAGCTCGTGTCTGGTTGGTTAGTGACCCACGTTGCTGCCAGAAAAGTCTAAAAAAAAAAATACAAACACAAACCTAGGGCAATTCGTACAGGAAAAATGATTTGCATATTCACCGTCCATGATACACTCGTGAATTTTAAACATTCAAAAATTTTGTACACTTTTGTACATCTGTGAATTTTGTTTTGTGCGCACCACCACTCCTGAGTCTGCAAAATCGTCCTGCAGGTTTTTTGCAGTCAACTGGGAGTTTTGGTTTGTCTTTCTGACCAGCATACAAGCAGTTCTCTCAGAGATTTTTCTTGGTCTTTTCTTGAAATTGTCAATTCTTGAAATTGGTTTTTACTAATAACAGCTGTTGGCATGCATCAGATCTAACGAGCTGATTAAGGTCTGAAACCTTGTAAAAAGAATCTGGACTCTGGAACTCTTAGAGTGCCCAAACCTTTGCACTGCCATAATAATGTTTTTATTTTTGTTCAATCTACGGCATAAGAAGAGGCTGTGTTAACATCTTTTCAATTTAAAAAATCACCAAAATATGTTATTTATCAAGGGGTGCCTAAACTTTTGCATAAGACTATACACACGTGCTATCTATCTGATGGGTTCATTTTTGTTTTTTAGCCTATTGATGACCTCCTTCTCTTGCATACAGTACGGTATAGACGTCATGTTGAGAGTTCGAGTTATCAGCTACCACATGCAACACTCAGAACCACCAAGCATTTTATCTGCTTGATTAGTCATGAATCAGGGAACAGTCCACTTTCTAGTCAGAAAGTCCATTGATTAAAGTACATACCTTGACTTGACATGTATGATAATATAAAATGTCTGGAGTGAAAAACTATGTTTGAAAGACTTAAGCCTAGGTCTATGTACACATCTGACCTCAGCTGTAATCCTAGCCATGCTGATATTGAGTATAACAGAGTATGATTTAATAACAGTTCTCACTCACTCATTGTCTAAACCACTTTATCCTGTATTCAGGGTCATAGAGGGCCTGGACCTATCACAGCAGACCCGGCACACACATATACTCACGCACACTATGGGCAATTTGGCAACGGCATGTCTGTGGACTATGGGAGGAAACCAGAGTACCCGGAGGAAACCAACCAAGCACAGGGAGAACATGCAAACTCTACACCAACGCCCAATATTTTTCTAAATGTAGTGTACACCTGCTATAATTTAAATGTTATGCAACAAACAAGGAAAAGCACAGTAATACATACAGTATTAAAATATCAGCACTCTTGGATACTGCTTGTCAAATCAAACCAGTGGATTGGTTTGTGAAATATATAACATTCTATTAACACATATAACACTTTGATAAAAATGTATAAAATTGCTGAAGAGAAAATTAAATAGCCACACAATACTTTGCATAATTTTATTTACTGATTAAGTCATATTAATACATCGTTTAGAGGCATTGGATTATTATTTAGCAGAACAAAAGAAACAAAAAAGGAATTAGTCCAGGGCTTTAAAAGCTATATAATTTTACCAAATTAAATCTGAGATTTTTAAATTTGAATAGTTATTATTAAATTATTTGTAAAATGTAATTCAAAAAAATAAAAATATCTCCCAGGAAATCCATGTTGGTCTTTGGTACTAAACACAAGAGATATGAGCAACACCAATTATTACCAAAAAACCTAAAATGTAATCAGCTTAAATCACAATAAACTGATAATGTGAAAAATAGCAAATCATGAAAATCAAATCACACTACAGATATATGTATGAAATGTAGTTGTAAATACTTTGCTGTCTGTTAAATTACAGCAATATTTTAAATCTTTTGAGGTTTTAGACTTCATTCAGACATGCACAGCTGGTGATGTGTTTGTAGGTGTACTGTGTCTGTATGCCTCCATTGCAGACCAGAGGAATCTGTTTCATTTCAAAGCCTTTTATTCGACAACAGGCTGATTTCTGCTCCAACTGCAGAGATGTCTGAGAGCTCACCCACCTACAAACAACACACAAACATTATACAACAAAAAAATACAACAACTTTCTGGTACTGTATGTTACACAACTTTCTGGTAGTTTCTACAATGTACAGTATGTGCTGTAACCAGGAAAAAAAAACATGTCAGATGTCATTCTTGCAAAATGCTAACAAAGATGTAAAATAATTTTTTGCCAAAATGATGTGTGGTTTCTGTGTGTTGCTGTGCTACAAAACGTATAGAGGGATAGTCAACATAAGTATGTTCTTTAGATGGTGTAAAAAATTTTACTCGTCAACCTCGCCTGCAAAGATCAGATTAGGTTGGGCGTCTGCCTGAAGATAAAACTCAACAATCTTGCTCGCTTACTGTAGCTATCTTGCTATCAAAATTGTGGACCTCACAAATCGGTTCATTTGTTGAATAGTAAAATGACACTTAGTATTTTCAATAACAAATAGTAGAAAAAATAATAGGAAAATTAATGTTTTATCAAGCTACCACATTTGTAAAATAAAGTTGGGTATGGATATATCACAGAGTCACAGCTTTAGATGAATAACTGCATTAAAAAAGTGGGAAATAAGGACTTGAGATGGGATAATAATATAAGTTGTTTTTTTTCCTATCATGAATGCATGAATGCATTAAGGTTTGTAATCAGAATGTCTTACTCCTACGGGACTATCACTTGGTTTTAGGTTTAAGCATTAAACCTAAAATGCTACTTTATTAAAACAGCTTAATAAAGTAAGGGTCTTACAGGGAGCCTAATGCACAGTTGCCTTCACAGATGGGCAATGTCACCTCCGGAGTGCAGTTCTCAACAGTTATTTTGGACAGTCTGACTCCACACGTTGTGTTGCCTAGAAGGTATACACAAGCCAGGCGTAAACAACATGAAGCTAGAAATGTATGCACTGGTGTCTCATTTTCAGCACAAATAATTGTGTCTATTTCTAAGCATTAGAAATAGCCCTAGAATTTAGATCGAATTAAAAATATGGTTAAATAATATCACCTACACACCATATGCCCCAAAAGGAGGCATAAAAGTATTTCTTTTCTTTTTTTATATTATATTTCCTCTATAAACAATTAAAGTCTTTAGAATCTTTCCAAAATACTGCACTGTGCATGTGTAAAAAAAAAAAAGAAGATATTTTACATACATGAATAACAGCAATGATCCTGATCCCAAACACGAAGTTCCTAGGTATACACAAATCACATGTAGTCAGCCCTATTATATTTTATTCTAAGATAGAAAGTGAGTTTGTAGTTTGAGCAGGCTCACCTCAGGACAAAGCTGTTGTGGACACACAGTCTTCTCTATTTCAGTGCCTTCTGTTGTACAGCGAAATGTTGCACAAGGAATCTTGGGGTCAATCCAGGTATCACCAGCCTGAGGAGTCAATGGGAAAGAAAAAACTCTGGCACTGTACACTCCGTCTTATATATTTCACTCATTTGTTATTATGTTACACAGTGTTATACAAGTTAGGAAGATCTTTCACTCTAGACAAGCAGGACTGAATCCCGATTACACCGCTACTATTACATATGGCTGAAATAAACATATTATAGTTACACTAGACATTCATATTCTATTGCGTGATATTGAGATATTGATTAGAACTGTTCAAATCAAGAATTTCTATTGGGATTCACAAGGTATAAACCTCGACATCTTTCATGCAATAAAATAATGAGGTAAAATATAGAAATTTGTATAGCATCTGTACCACTTTATCACGTTCAGTGTTGACAGTAAAGGTTACACCAGGACTCAACGGAAAAAAATGCCTTACTTTAATCTAGGTAGTAACAAATGGTTATATATGAGGTCTGATAATCAAATAAATTAGCATAACTTTTAACATTTTTTTAAATCATATTTAATAAATGTCCAATTTTGATTAGGGTCCCTATGGTTTAAATTACTCTTACATAATTTTTTAGAAAACTCTGGTTAAGTTTGGTTTCATTTAGGAGCCGCTGTTTCTTTCTCTGCTTTTTTTTTTGTTGCAAACTTCACCTTTTCATTCTTGAGGAACATGAATGCTTCCATCAAATCACTTTGTACTTATTCTGATTTTAATTGTATTTAATAGACAATTTTCATTGCTGTTTAAAGCAATCTTGATGCAGTTTTTCAATAGTTTTTTTTTTTCTTTTCTTATTTACACACACATAGAGTCAAATCCATTTTGAAACATTTTTTTTGTATTTGGACCAGCACATTGAATTTGAAATTAAACACCTAAAATTTGATAGAGAATATATGAAAGTCAACACTTAGCTTTAACTTTTTTAGCTTAGCATTCACCATTCAGGAATTACAGCCATTTCCATAAACATGCCCTTAAATTTTTGAGCTCATAAATCATAGAAAAAACTAACATAATTACAGAAATAAGCATTGCATTTAATACTGGGATGAAAATCATTTGCAGTCAATGACCCATGGACATGTCAAAATGCTAAGTTTCCTCCCTCAAGATGCTTTGCATGGTCTTTACTGCAGCTGCCATCAGCTGCTGCTTGTTTGTGGGTCTTTCTGCTTTCAGTCTTGTCTTCAGTAAGTGAAGAACATTCTCTGACTTGACCAGGGGATATGTCATTTCTTTACCTTCACTGTATATTTTGTTTCATTATCCATATGTACAATATAAAGTGACCTCCTATGTGTTTTGCTGCATTTGACTGAATCTGAGCAGAGAGAATAGCCAAACGCAAACCGTGTTACTCGCAAACCAAGACTCATTCCTCTTAGATTAACATGTTTTCCAAAGCAAGAGAAGTTCATACATTTTTTAATATACACATAATTTTACAAATGCCTTAAGTTTTTGTACACTGTATAACCGCATCGTTATTTTAATTTTGCCATAGCATTAAGCATTGCCATACTCCGGTCTATTTTCCGCTAAAGCGTACAGTAATACCCACCCCACTTACCTTACACATGCACAAAATGTGGGGGATCTCACCTTATATTTTTTTCCATTGTATTCACAAATCTTCTCAACTATGGAAGAAAGGGATAAGCAAATTTAATTACAACACATCTGGAAATGCTTTATGAGTAAGATACTAACAAAATAAGTATTAACAAGTGAGACTTATCACCTGTGTTAGTTTTAAACATTAGAGAATGAGAGAGAGAGAGAGAGAGAGAGAGAGAGAGAGAGATTCTAATGTGAAATTCCTCAAGTTCACAAATTATACAAAAAAAGTACACAAAACAAGATATAAACAAACAGGATGTGCAATAAAATTGTATACTGTATACAGTTCATGCTCCATATCTTTATATACTCAATATACTTCCTCTAAAGATTGAAATAAATAAGAATGATTCATAACAACAGTACTTTAATACCACACATAGTGCTTACTGCACAAGTAGATAAAAGTTAAAAATCTTGAGTTAAATTAGTTGCATTTTATATTAAAATAAAGTTGAGTTGTGTAAACACAATCATACAATGGTCATTAGTTTAATTATAAATGAAAAATAAATAAAAATAGCACTATAAAAAGAGTAGTGGATAAATTGCACTTGATGAAGTGCTAAATTACCGCATATCGAGTTGTTGCAGCAGTCAGAGGTGAGAATATATCCAGGACTGCACTTCGGAGGTGGAGCTAAAGGTTTTGGCCCGCATTCTTCTGTCAGTGTCTGGTTATTGCATGTGCAGATTTGGCAATTTGACTCCCAAGTTGACCCAGCCTTAGACAGAGAGTTGGAATGCAATCAGAGATTTGGTTGGGAATAAACACCATATATTTGTGACAATCAATTGATTCTTGATCCATTTGTTTTTGAGCCATTTTAGCATTTGCCTTTGCTGATTAACTAAATGCCTCTCCCTTTTAGTTATGCTGTCTTAGTTAGTGCTGCTGGAGTCCCTGCTTGCACTTGCACTAAATATACATTCACCCTATTCATTACGTGACTGTGACCATGCCTAACTGTTATCTCTCCTTCTTTTCTTTTCTCCTTTCTCTTCTCCTTTATCCTCCGCCCCCTCTGTCGAGAAACACATGTCTTTCCTAAGATGGCAGTGATCCAGACCCCTCTGCCCTCTGGACCTGTCTGACTTGTCCTGGTGCCTCGCTTCTGGTTGGAGATGTCATCGCTTGGATGCCCCGTGTTGTCTGCTTGGGATGCGATTGGTGACTGGGGACGGTTCCATGTTGACATAAAAACAGTTCTGGCCTCGGGTGATGCAGATAGCTGTTTTCTGAGGACTAGTTCAGGACTGGAGTTTCCTAAATTCTACCTGAGCTTTCAATAACGAACCACAACTTAAAAGATATCAACAGTTATATTAAACTTCCAGCCACCTAACACACAGTATGACTGCAGATCAATTGCTGCTATCCGTTATCACCCAAATGAGGATGGGTTCTCTGTTGAGTCTGGTTCCTTTCAAGGTTTTTTCCTTAACATCGTCGCCCTAGGCTTGTTCATCAGGGACAATCTGATGATTTTGATTCATACACATTTTTTACATTTCATACAAGTTTCCATAATTTTCTTTTGAGTGTATAAAGTGCAATACAAATAAAATGTAATTAAATTGATTTTTAACAAAGTGTGTGGAGTTTAAATTAATAAGTACATTCTAAACAGGCATCTTCAACTCCATTCCTGGAGGCGCAGTATACAACACAGTTTGTTTATTCTGCTGCTCAAACACAGATTATTCAGCGAATCTGTTAATTACCCGGGTAAATTGCGTGTGTTTATTGGCGAATTAAACATTGCACTGCAGGGCTGGAGATGAAGAACCATTTTCTAATTAGTGGTTATTAAATTTGTTCATGCTCGCTTAATAATTTGTCAGTAACTGTTTTTTTTTTTACATACAGTAGTATCATACGGAGGTGATAGGTATTAACTCACTGGCATGGGTTCTCCTAGTGGCCCTTTGCAGTCTGAAAAGCAAACCACACATTTATGAGCACAAAACTTTGCTGCACTTTGACCTGTATAAAAATGAAAACCACTCACTGGTGCAGTCAGATACACAAATCTGTTTGTGTGGCTCAGCAAGTAGCTGGTTATCAGGACAGAAGCAACCAGACTGCATTGTATCCCAAGCTGGTTGCGAAACACGAACTCTAGATGAAGAAGAAATAAATAAAAAAATAGACTCAAAACAAGCCATTTAAGGCACATAAAAAAAAAAATTAAAAAAAACTCACTTTCCACGACAGAAATCATCTGGGTTACGCCGACATGGATCAAAAATCATTCCTTCAGGACAGGGTTTGTCTGAGAAAGAAAATGTTGTATTAGAAAATATAAAAGAATGGATATCATAAAGCATTTCATTGTAACAGAGCAAACACAATTTTATTTACGTATCAATTATAAAAATGTATGGATGATGTGCTATGTTGACAAATTCAGTTAGTCAGTTAATAGTTTAATTCATAGTGATCTGGCTTAATATTTTGCACACCTCAGGGACTTTTTTTTTTTTACATTTTTCTGCTTATTTTTGCTCATATTTTCACACAAACTGTATAGGGACTAACTGCACTGAGCTATACTTTATTCTGTATTACTTGTATACTTAAAATCTCACACACCACATTTTCAATTCTATTTTATTACCAACCTTGCACATATTCTACATTTTCCAGCTAAAGTTTTTCTATATTTGTAGTGTGTGTGTGTGTGTGTGTGTGTGTGTGTGTGTGTGTGTGTGTGTGTGTGTTTTAGATTATATATTTAGTAGTGGTACAGTATAAGCATTTCACTGCATACCATACTATGTATGTGACAAATAAAATTTTTATTTATCTTAAAACAACGGATGGATGGATGTCATGCATTTAATGGTTATAAAATAAAATAATAACAAAAATATCCTATTAAGATAATCCTTAAGATAATCCTTAATACCTAGCAGCCAAGATCAGTTACAACAGGTAAACAATCTTTACCACAAATTCCATTGGTGAGGTTTCTCCACGCCACACAGATGCCCATCTTCATGCAGTTATCAGCTAGACGCTCCAGTGCAGAGCACACAGTGGATGTGTTGCTGCTTGTACAGTAATCAAACTCGCAGTTATGCACCAGTGTGTCCACATTGTCAGAACATTTTCTGAACACTCTGTGATTCAAACATAAAAACATTTATTATACCACTTGCATACTTATTTAAATAAAGGAGAAATGGTAAACAGTAAGAATGCAGATATACATGTCTACTTTTATGTTCTGTCACGCATTGACAGGACAGATTGTGATTTTATATGATATAATTAAATTAGTTAACTTTTAATGAACAATATATCATTTAAAATTATTTGAAACGATATGGCCATAGAAAAAATGCACATAAAATTTTTCCCGATGTAAATGACTTGGCTCTTTTTTCTGCTTGGTTACGGCTTCTGGTTTTATTGTAATCTTTAAGATGCTCTGTTGATTCTGGTACTGTTTTATTAAATTTCTTTCCTTAGAAGCATATTCAAGATTTTGGGCCTCTCTAAGGTACGAGTTGTGTACTTGTTGTGGGGTAACACTCACTCTCACACTCATCGTCTATACCACTTTCAGGGGGTGCCTGGACCCTATCCCAGAAGGCCTAGGCCACAAAGCGGGGTACACCCTGGACAGGGTGCCAATCCATCGCAGGGGACACACACACACACACTCATTCGTACACTATGGGCAATTTGGGAACGCCAATTAGCCTAACCTGCAAGACTTTGGACTGTGAGAGGAGAGAACATGCAAAATCCATGCACACACAGACGAGAATCGAGCTTGGCCAGCAATCGAACCCAGAGATGCAAGGCGACAGTGCTAACCACTACACCACCGTGGGGTAACAGTTGATCTGTATTGGTCAGAGGTACACAGTTAATGGATATCCGCATATCCTTTCCATTTTATCACATTTTGTTTCCCAACCCGGTCATTTGGTTGGGCACTCGCCAAGAAAGCACAGCAGTGTCCCTACTTTCTCCGCAAGCTGAGAAGTGCCAGAGCCCCAACACCCATCATGTGCACCGTCTCCAGAGGCACCATCCGGAGCATTCTGACCAACTACATCACTGTTTGCTATGGTGCCTACACAGCATCCTGCAGAAAGACGCGTCAGCGGATAGTGAGAGCAGTTGAGAAGATCGTTGGCGTCTCACCTCCCGGCTCACACACACAGCTTTCAGCATCGCCCACCCAACTCAGAGCCTATTTAGATATTTTATTTTAATATTTAATTAAATTAATTTAAATTATATTTATTTTATTATTTAATATTTTATTTTCTATTTATTTTATCCCATCAAGGAGGAGACTACAGAGTCTTCAGGCCAGGACCAGCAAAGTAAAGGACAGCTTCATTCATCAGGCAATAAGGAAGCTCAACTCCCTTCCATCTCTGCCTCCTCTTTGCTCTTCGACCTCTCCCACTCTTGTACTCCTCCGTTTCACACACACACTCACTTGCACCTGTCACTATATGCAGGAGAAGTGTTTTATCTGTTTGGTCTGTCCACTACCTCAACCCAGCAATAAAGAACTTAACACACATGTCACTCTTGAACCCAGACCCCCCCGACCCATTTCACATACACTCACCTGCACATGTCACTTTGTGCAGCATTGGACTGCCCACTACATCAGCCCAGAAATAAAGAACTGTATACATATGTCACTTTAAACAAACTAAAAGTTAATTTAGACCACACTTATTTGTACTGCTTCCACTTTGCATCAGATTGGACTTCTGTCGTGTGTTACCTCTTATCTGTCCCTTTTTTCAGGACAGATAAAGTTATTTTCCTTAAACACTGTGATAGTCTATGAACATAGTTTGTGTTGTTTAAACATTATTTTGTTCTTTAACATGTAAATTTTTGTACTTATTGTTGTTTGAAAGGGAACTGAGAGTAATGTAATTTCAATTCTCTATATGTATGTACTGTAAACTTAGCTGAAACGACAATAAAGTTGACTTTGACTTTGATTTGAATAATTCCCATCCACTAATGGCTTTCATCTAGCATGCATTTATTATTATTATTATTATTATTATTATTATTATTATTATTATTATCTGTCTTATCAACTTATATATATTCATACACACACAGTCACTACAGTCAATTTGGGAACTCCCAGATGTTCAATGGGATTTAAGTCTGGCCCCTGACATTTATCAGACCTTTGTCTCCTTCAACCCATGTGTGGTCAGTTTTGCTGTGTGTTTTGGATCATTGTCATGTTGGTAAACCTTTTGCCCATTGACAACATTTGGGCAGAGGGTAGCAACTTTTACTCAAGTTTTTGATGTTATTTTGCCCAATCCATTTTCCTACTACTCGTCCCCCTTATGTCAAAATCCGCTGTGAAGTCATTTTTATGACCTTACAAATTTGTTTAAATCATTAATGGCTCCATGTGGGGTCACTACGCTTAAAAAATTAACAGAAAAATTAACAGAATTGGTACCGACTGCAATGACTTCGGAGCCGGAAAGAAAGCGGAAGAGGTCTGTAGAAAATTAGCTTGAGTTGAATGGGGATATAAAAGTAAAAAAAAAAAAAAAGAATAAAGAAAAAATATACAAGAATTTCTAAAAGCTGAGGTTCTGCTAAAAAAAAGCATGATATTTTAAGCTTAAGGTAAGAAAGTACAAAACGATATGGATTGCAAACATGAAACAGAAGGTTTCAGATTAAACCTTATTTGTAACCATTTTAAAGCAAATAATCTGTTCTGTGCTCCAGCCAGTCGTTCCAAAAATAGTTAGGAAAAAATTTCCATCACCTTGTTAAAATGCAAAAACAAAACTGAAGAGAAATCTGAAGCTTACTCATGTCTGAGGAGCTCACATAGAGGAGCTGGGCATGGCGTTGAAGGTGGAGGTGGAGATGGTTTAGAACAGGGGACTTCCTTGGTTACTTGCTGACAATATGGTTTCTCTGGATCATTCTCTATCCACTCATATGCAGTCTTATCACAACAGTTTGCTCTCTCAATTGTACCATTCTTACGCATACATGAGCCACCACCACAAATACCTAGAAGCATGAAAAAAAGGAACCTAAAATTATATCAATACATAAACTGTACAACCAAATGAATTTTTTTTAAATAATGATAATACAACTTAATTAACTTAAAATTGTTATTGTTCTAAAAAAGTACAATAATGGCATAATATGTAATATGAGTATAATCACTATAATGACCTCAGTACCTGGAAATACACAACTACAGTATAACTATAACCATACAAGATAATAATA
Source organism: Clarias batrachus (assembly GCA_003987875.1). Taxonomy (NCBI): domain Eukaryota; kingdom Metazoa; phylum Chordata; class Actinopteri; order Siluriformes; family Clariidae; genus Clarias; species Clarias batrachus. The sequence goes on from QMIH01001268.1 coordinate 121,632, forward strand.
AAAAAAAAAACTGTAAAATTTGCAAAACATGATTATTGATTGTCTTTTGGACCCACAATATTTGGAAGGAGAAACATAATTTCATCATTACAAAGTAAGTCAAGGTGGACACCTACCACACTGTCCCTGTGTGTTTTTTAAAAAGTGCTCCATTGCCAGATTGATCTGCAGTGTGTTCCATACACTGAGATAGAGATATGAGCGTATCTCATCAATGTAAATGTAAACTCTGTCACCTATAATCTCAAACCTAAGTCCACCTGCTTGATATGGTGGCTGTATTGTTACTTGATTCAGAGTAACCTGGGGAACATAAAAGCTTAGATTAACATGCACCAAACATCCATCTTACACAAACTGCACAGTACCATCCTACAAGATGTACAAACAATAAAAAAGCAAGCACTGAAAAAGCACAGGTTAATATCATGATGACTACTATTTAAGATTCACCACAAAAAATAGCTATTTGGCTTTCATATACAGTAGACCTACTGTTACTGTGGAACCCTGAAGAATTTGAAGTGCCGCTGTGTTGTTGTGGTACTTCAGAATGATGCCCTTGACACAGGATGCAAATGGTACACAGTAATAATTGTCAACACTGATTTTGAGATTGTGACGTGAAGTCGTTTCCTCTACCAGGGTATATGTACAGTTTTCGAGGAAATCAAAGTCCTCTCCTTCAAAGGTAGTATAGTGTGGGTCTCCATAGACATCACATTGACCTTGGGGAAATAATGGAGAATTCTTAGCATACAGTAATAACATTTCATAAAACAGGAAGATGATATTAGCACAAAGCATAGATAAATAAGAAAAGACTAAATTAATAAATGTATTTATTTATTTGTTTATTTACTAACTATGTGGTTCACTGATTGACTGACTGATTGATTGTTCGATGAATTTTCTATGATAAACATTAATTTCCCTCCTAAAATTTTCAGCATTTTTATTTTGTTTATAGTGTAAGAAACCTCACTGGCTAATAATATTCAAAATTGCACACAGTTTTATTGTGAAAATACAAGAAATTTTTTTTACTTCATAAAGAAATTACTTTATAGCCTTTTAATAGTATTCTAAAATCATTGAAAGGGTCAATGCACTCACAGTCACACTGCCAGGTTTCACAACAGCCTTGTTCATCTTTTATTAGCTTTTGAGTGTTCCTGGGGCACACGGGTACAACTGGAGCTTGACATTTAACGGGCATACTATGAATAACACCATCTTTACAAGTACTGTTGGAGCAGTCCTTTGTCCACTGAGCACCATTCGGCCATGATATGTTTCTCAGTAGATCTTTGCAATCTGCAATAGGTGGGGCTTGTGTAGTAAAAAGGAATAATGAGAAGGAACAAAACAAAAGAATATGATTTTATAACAGGTGAAAGTCAAGAATCTTAATGAAACCCTAAACGCAACATTCAATAAATAACAAAAACATACCTGTGGTATTTTGCACTTGATGTGAAGGAGTATGGGTGGTTGTTGAACCAGTTATTATTTTTGGAGTTGTGGATGTAGATGTAGTTGTGAATGTAGTTGTTATTTCTGATGTTGGGGTTGTGGTTTCTGGAGTTATGGTTGTTGTTGTAGTTTCTGGAGTTGTAGTTGTGGTTTCTGTGGTTGTGGTGTTTGGACGTATGGTTGTAGTTGTGGTTTCTGGAGTTGTGGTTATGGTTGTAGTTGTGGTTTCTGGAGTTGTAGTTATGGTTGTTGTTGTGGTTTCTGGAGTTTCTGTGGTTGTTGTGTCTGCTGGTATGGTTGTTGTTGTGGTTTCTGGAG
>QMIH01001268.1:127448-159389 GCA_003987875.1 Clarias batrachus
TAATTAATAATAATAATAATAATAATAATAATAATAATAATAATAATAATAATAATAAAACATTTGCCTGTTTATTTACTTATTATGACATAAATATTAATCGCTAATAAATCCTTTTTTCATGAATTGGTCATTTGTAACTGAAAGGATGAAAAGGAGGAAAATCAAAACCTTCAAGCTTTCCAGAGAATGTGTTGTTTTTCCCACAAGTCTTAAATTGATGAGGACATGCTTCATAATGCCAGCTGTACTGACCTTCTTCATTGTAAAAGTCACAATATACCGCTGTAGAAGACACAATGCATTTTGATCACACAATGTAATTTGATCGTATCACTCAGCATACACTTTAGCAAACCCATTTACATCCATGCAAGACTAATTCCAAATTTACAGGATGCTTTAAAGCTGTAAGTGAGAAGGCAGAAAATGCAACGTGCAATAGAGCAGAGCAATAAATAGCGCTGTCAACTGGAGATAGACAGACATGAGGACTCTTACCTAAGGTGTGTGTGATTCATAGGACCATAAGCTTTTTTTTTTTATCTCTCTCAAAGTGATTCTTAAAGGCACATAATCTATACGTGTTTATAATAGGCATCTTTTGGTTATGTGACATGGTCATGATTAAAGTTAAATGATTAAACACACACATACACAATCCACACTAAGTTTTTTTTTCATCATCAGCCAAATACACTCCCTGTTCAGTAATTGGAGAGTGAGTAAAAGATGGGAAATCAAAAAAGTAGATCAGATAAAGATGAAGTTTTGTCTTAAAATGACTCCAGCATGATAAAATTCCCTTATATCTCAGAGTTATATTTATATTTCAGCAGTAAAAATATTAAGTTTAACTTTTATAATTCATATTTCTGCCATTTGGCAGATGCTCTTTTCCAGAACGGCTTACATATGTAACTCATTATACACCCGAGTAGTTAAGGGTCTTGCTCAAGGGCCCAACAGTGGTAACTTCATTTGGTTGTGGAGTTTGAATCTTGGCCCTTCCGAACTGCAGACCAATGCCTTAACCTCTGCCCTTCCAAATATGTATTGGTGAAGTTTTTTGATTAAATTGAGCAAGTAGTTTATTAGTTAAAGTATTAGTATTAGTATTAGTATATTAGTATATTAGTATCCCTATCATCCGGATATCGCTAGTTCGATCCGCGGGTGATGCTGTAACCTCTCATTCGCCGAGCATGAGGTGATGAGAAGTACTTAGTTCTCCCACATTCAGATACATCATGTTGTTCAGAAAAAACACGTGATAGTCCTCCCTCCCAACAGGGGGGTAGTAGCTTAACGTGAGAGCTCCTAGTGATGGGGAGGAATTGGAAATAGACTAAAAATAGGGAAAAATCAGGGAAAAACTTTAGGAAGATAAGTACTGCAAAAGTTATCTTAAATTCTGTAAATTTTAAACTTCCCACCAGAAGAATAAACATACAGTACATCAATCTGTCCATTTATATTTTGAAGGTTCAGTTTTTTTTATAGTCTACTGTAATGATTTTTGGAGTAAGTCATGCTGTGTCACGTTTCATTTTGTGTCTCATGAGGATTGTATCAGCTTGTAGGTGCATTACCATCGTTTCTGTATCGTTCACATAATCTGTCTATACACGGTAAAACTGTATACTGTTTCTTGACTCTGTTGAGTGACTCTTATAGTCATGTTTTTGTTAGGCATAGAGAGAGTGAACAGACTGTTCCTAAATGTGTGGTTTCCACTGTGAAGAGGTGTAATGGTGTGGGGGTTTCTTTGCTGTAGACATTTTTGGTGATTTAATCAAAATTAAGAGCACACTTAACCAGCATGGATATCACAGCATTTTTCAGTGACATGCCATCCCATCTTGTTTGCATATTGGGACCATTATTTGTTTTCCAACAGGACAATGACCACTACATACTTATATAAAAACTATTTGTCCAAGATCTAAATGATCTAAATCCAATTGAGGTTTGGGAGGAGTTGGACCAGAAAGTGAAGGAAAAAAGCCAACAAGTACTCAACACCTCTGGGAACTTCTTCAAGATCGGAAAAGCAATTAATATATTAAAAATATATTTTAAAAAATGTGTCATTTAACATGTTTGTGTTGACTACATAATTATTATTTGTTTTGTCACATAAAACATTGTCAGTATTGCAAGACACATACGGCACCGATCTGGAGTTCTCCATTTGATACAGATATTTTGAGTTGTGCAGGCTTCAGCATATGCTGCCACTGCTGTGCAGAATCCCAGGAACTTGCCCTCAAAATCACAGGAGCATGACTCCAGAATACAGGCCTGGTAGTAAGGTTCTGGATCAACCTGCACGTCATCAGAAAGCCATATTGTATACAAGGAAGGTTTGGTGCTTTCAGCAATCTGGTTGTGTATTTTTATATTTTTTTGTCATCAAAAATGTGCTCATGTAACATGCATTAATGTTTCCACAAAGGCACAAACAACTCATTAAAAATAATTAAATATAAAAACTGTTTAAAAAGCATTGTTGATAAATAACCTTTAGGTGGCAGTCTTTAAATGTGTCACTGCGTATGATCATGCAGCGTCTCTGTGCCCAAGCAGCACAGTATGAATGGTGTTCACAGGGAAACAATTCTTTAGTCATATCTGAACAGGGAGGCACGGCTGTCTTCCAGCTATTTCCAAACTCCAGTGTACTGGACACTATAGTGGAGCTGCTCGTCATCAAGTCATTCATTAATTTTCCATCAAAGTCACCACATAGACCTCGCACTTTACCCTGTCAGTCCACACACATAGGAAACATGAACAAGATGGATTTGGGAGGTACAGGGAAATATGGACACATATAAATATAAAAACACATATAGCATCAATGTCAATTTCCAATTCCATTTTTATAACCCAGGAAATTTTAATAAGTCTGTTATTCATTTGTTTAGAACTTAGTTACATGTTAAGCCCAAAATTAACCAGCCTGCCTGAAATATGTTCACATGGTAATGTAATAAAAAGTTCCTTACAATCCATCTGGTCTGCAACTCAATTTTGACTCTGGTTTGCTTGTCCCAAATCACATTGAGGCCCAGGTTATTCACAGAGATAATGATGTACAGACCCACGGTGTGGATAGAGTACATTTGCTGAGCACTTATTTCTGATTTCAAATCTTTCTCAGTTACATTCATATCACGCAGGATTAGAGTCACTTCATTCTGGTTTTCATCCTGTTCAAAGTCAACAAATTTTGTTATTACAAAAACTTCAAGTGGGAGACCATCTACACATACTGTATATACTTGAATATGAATGAGGCATATTTTAAATTTCACTTATAGTGCCTTTTTAAATCAAGCAATGGCTTTCCCATATTTTCAAATTTGAGCGTGAACAGATATAATCTCAAAATGGTGGAAAATCAGTGGGAGGTCAGAAAATTGTCAGAAGTTGGTGCAGTGCACTGTGATGTGAAAGAGATTGTAGCTGTCAAAAATACTCAAGATTTCAAAATGTTACACACTAAAAATCAGCAAACTTCATACTGTAGGTGGTTTGTGCCTCCTCATAACAGATCATACAGTCCAAAAATATGCCATATTCCTTGTTTTGTGATGATGCAGACAGTTCTGAGCACTTACAGTATTGTATTAAAACCTCTCCTACAAGGAGTGGAGCAAATCCATTAAAATGGCTAAATCATAAGGAAAAAGAGAAAAGTACATCCTTCTTCAATTCTATGTTTTATTGGACTACGCGATTGAAATAGGATGTACTTTCTTTTTTCCTATAACTCTATGTTAGCTAATTTCTTATCTAATTTCATATTTCTTGATAGCAACAAACTTGGCGTCTGTGATGCATTTTAAATTTTTTGGACATTTAATCTTTACTAAGGTTTTATCTGTCCTGTTATGAAGTAATATTAACCGTGTTTTAATTGTTATTGATTTGAGTAAAATCATTCAAATAATTCAAATGAATGACAATGTTAGGGTTATTGATGTGAGTATTAAAAATCTGTTATTTTTAATAAGTTGTTGGACAAAGTTATATTTAATTAGTAGTTGGGCAAATTTTCATTTTTGCTTATGACTGAAGGGGTGGCAAGAATTTTGAAATATGGTATTTTTAATACATGTCACAATAACCTCAGTAAAAGCAGAAATTAATCTTGAACATATTTATTTTCACATTGCAGTCAGTTTAGGACAATAACCAGCTTCAAAGTAGTGATAGATGTCACATTAAAACTTAATGCATACAAGCAATCAAATTAGCCAGATTTAAACAATAACGAAATCAGACCATAATCGGGAGCTAATTTTGCACAAAGCTGATATTAGAGTGTAAACATATTCATAAAATGCATTCTCAGATTTCACAGACAGAAGGAATAATTTACCTTAAGATTCACTGAGATGGCACGGGAACAGGTTAGAGCTTCATCACAGCAAGGCACACTCTCCGCTTGAATGGAAAACAGTTTTGAGCTTTGAGCATCCTAACACACACATACAAATAAATTAATAAATCGGTGAATTTTATGAAACAATTTGTTACTTATTGTTGCTTGACCTTTTTGTTAGTCATAATAAGCATATTTTTTCCAACTCAAATGACTAGTTTCTATTTGTGTGTGATACTGTATTAGTTACCTCAACCAGAGTGTACTGACAGTGACCATTGAAATGATACCATTTGAAATCAAAGGTCTTATATTGTCCATTGCCAAACACCTCACACACTCCTGGACATGGATCACCTTTACAGTTCCATTGCCCTCCTCTGCATGTCCTGCAAAAACAGTCGTTTCACACAATATGTATTAAACATAGATTAAGGTATGAGTGACATTTGCAGTTGCCTTTGCTTCTGCATTGAAAAAAAATTTAATGGTGGTGACATTTTTTGTGCGATTGGTATTCTATTGTTTAGTTGCATGTCATGTCAATTATATCATGTCACCGTGGGGTTCAATTACTCTTGTCAAAGTCAGTGTTTGATTTCTGATTTAAAGCCAGCCTAAGTAATCTATGTAAAAGAACATTCAACATTTTATAGCACTATTGTACTAATGTACAATGTAATGTACTAATACTTTCAATAAAAAGAAAAAGTAAGGTGAAAAGGGACCATCAGCAAGATGATCATGAGAAAAGTTAGGGATCAGCCCAGAACTACCAGCTTGTAAATGATCTCAACGGGTCACCATACGCCACCATGGATTGAAACCCTTCAGCGCCTACAAGGTCCCCCTCTTCACGCTTTATTTGTCACATATACATTACTTCACAGTCTAATTCTTTTTTCACATGCCCCAGCATAGCTTAGGTGAGAGAGCAGGGTCAATCATGATTTAGCACCCCTGTAGTAGATAAGAGTTAAGGACCCTGCTCAAGGGCCAAACAAGGCCAACCTGGAGGAGCTGGGAATTGAACCACTGATCTTCTAATCTTCTAATAGTGTCTTAATCCTGTGAGCTACAATTACTCCATTTAAGATGGTAAGTTGCAGAGAATTGCTGCTAATCATCAGCCCTTGATGAACTGATCATAAGCATGTGTGCAAACATCCATAGTAGCAGAGGTTTTGGCAGTCTGCTGATCTGGAGCATTGAGGTGTGCCAATGCCAAGATGGAAAGCAGTGGACTTTGAGAAGCAAATGTTGCTGGACAGTGAACAATTCTACAGTGAAAAAGATTGGTTACAAGTGGAAACCAATCTTACTGTACATGTTAAATGTTAAAGTCCATGACTGCACAATTAAAAGGAAACATTGAGGCATGACTGAGGTTTGCAAAGCTGTATCTGAACAAACCACAAAACTTCGGGAACAACGTCTTATGGACAGATGAGACCAAGTGGAGTAGTTTGGCCTTAATGCCCAGTACCATGTTTGGTGAAAGCCAAACACAGTATTTGAGCATAAATACCTCATACCCACTGTCAAGCATGGCAGTGGAGGGATGATGATTTGGGCTTGTTTTGCAGTCACAGGACCTGGACAGTAGTGGTCATTACCATGAACTTTGTATTTCAGAGTATTCTAGACGCAAATGTCAGGCACAGCTAATGTACAGCTAAAACTTAGTCAAAATTAGGTTGTGTAACAGGAAATAATCCAAAGCACACTACAGTGAAATCTTGGATTGCTAGTAACTTGGTCTGTGGGTTTTTTGCAAAACAAGTAAAAATTTTTAATACGTTTCAACTTGATAAACTAAACAGGTCTTGAAATACAAGAGTATATATACGAGAAGTCTGCCGAGCGTCACTTGATCACAACTGAGCCAGTGGTTCTTCTTTCTCTCTCTCTCTTGCACTGTGGGATTGTGGGTAATCAGCTCCCATGCTCAATCTAAGTCAGGGGTCTCAAACTCAGTTCCTGGAGGGCCGCAGCCCCACAGAGTTTTGTTCCAACCATAATTAAAGACACCTGATCCAACTAAACAAGTCATTAAGGCTTATTTGAAAACTACATGGTATGTATGTTGGGGCAGGGTTGGAACAAAACTCTGTGGGGCTGCGGCCCTACAGGAACTGAGTTTGAGACCCATGATCTAAGTGAATGTGTGACTCATATAGTCAACATCTGTGCGCATGTGTACTGTGTACCTGCGTGTGTAAAAGCACTTTTTTATTTTGTGTCGAAATGTAGTGACTGTTCTTTAGTAACTGTATTGCAACAATGGCCCGTAGAAAAAAAAAGTTTAAAAAGCTGTAGCAGTGTAGGGGATGAATCTGTTTAATGACAATGCAATTTCACATTTCCACGAAATCCTCAAAAGGAGGCAAAAGTAACTGTCATTAGACAGGTTCCTTGTTGAAGATTCCAGTTTGTCGACAGAGACTTTGTGTCAGAGAGCAGTGATTCCGTTAGTGTGCGTGTGTGTCTCGTCCTATACGGTAGACCTCCTCCTTCTCCTCTTTCTTCTCTCATCTCATACCAGACATGTTTTATTTCAACATTAGAGTGCAGGTTAATTTGTTTTATTTTTACTTCAGATTTTGTATTGATAATTTTTATATGAATATTTTTTGGTCGTGAAACAAATCATCAGAGTTTCCATTATTTCTTTGGGGAAAATTTGATATATATGAGTATATGATATATAAGATTTAACTGTATTGAAATGATGTGGGTGGAAAGAGAGAGTTGTGCATAAAAGAATCCCCAAAATCCTCAAGGAACTGAAGCAATGTTGTAAAGAAGAATTGGCCAGAAATTCCTCCACAACAATGTGAGAGACAAATAAAGTCATATAGGAAATATTAGTTAGATTCAAATTGTTGTTGGCTCTACAGGGGGACTTAGTATGGCCTGCATGATTTTTTGGCTTCGGTTTTGTTAAATAAATAATGGCACTGTGGAAAAATGTTATATGTTGTTGTTATATGTTGAGGCTGTATTTGCCGAATATTAAGACCTGCTATGATCAGATGAGTTTTCATTATTTTTTAGATGCTTAATTAAGTACTATGTTAAGTAGTCCCTCCCACTTTTTATTCTGACACCTTTCTGTTGAAAGTATTATTATTATTTAGTTTGATCAGACTTCATAGGCCAGCCTTCACTCCCCAGGAGCATCATTGAACCTTGGCTGCCCAACTGCCTAAAATATCTCCCCCCCTCCAGGTGCCATTGTAACAATGTTGTAACTGAATATACTGTGACAGATGTGCAGTGTGCAGTGATGGGTCAAAGTAATTAAAAAAAGAAAAGCGACCGGGCCAGGAATAATTCCAAAGGCCCCTATCTGTGAGGGTTAGTGTGTGTGCGTGTGTGTGCGTGTGTGTGTGCGTGTGTGTGCGTGTGTGTGCGTGTGTGGGTGTGTGTGCGTGTGTGTGTGTGTGCGTGCATGTGTGTGTGTGTGCATGTGTGCGTGTGTGTGTGTGTGTGTGTGCGTGTGCGTGTGTGTGCGTGTGTGTGTGTAAATGTTAAATGTTATGGTGTTAAAAAAAACTGTTGGCATGGCAAAGTTAGAATAACTGAGATTAATAAGGTATTTATAAGATTCTATATAGAACTTGGATGTCATAAGACATTTTATTTACCATAATTTACAGTTTGACTCCACGGTCTGCCCAGACGCATAAACCATCCCACTGAATTCACATGTGCAATTTTCCTTGGTCACACAGTGGCCATTATGGTCTGCATACTGGCCCTCTGGACAGTAACATCCACTGATACAGCTCTCATCACCATTCTGTAGGCAAATCAAAACAAAAAAATATATTATTTTTTAAACTCAGATATGACTTCTATCTCTCAGTCATGATGATGTGCATGTTCATCATAGTACTTGGAATCCTTCTGGTTGTATTGTCTTATTTTGGGCCTCATCTCAAACTCAACATGAATGATTTCAAATTATTTGTAAGACATTTACTATTAATATTGTCCAACGAAAGAAATAGGTTACTGAGAAATTAATCTGTATGTCTCAGTTTGCAATGTGCCATTTAATACCAGATTTGAGCTTTTTTGTGTGCTTTTATATGCTGAATAATATGCGAGTCAACATATCATCTACATCTGCTGATAGATAGATAGATAGATAGATAGATAGATAGATAGATAGATAGATAGATAGATAGATAGATAGATAGATAGATAGATACTACCAGTCAAAATTTTAGAAACACTTTATAATTCAATGTTTTTTAGTTACTGATTTATTGTCTGTATTCTAGAACAATACTGGACATTTCAAAACTATGAAATAGCATATATGGAGTTAGGTAATTAAGTAACAACAACAACAACAGTCAGTTGTTAATTAAAGATACGAAGGTTAGCTGTTCGAGAACAGTTCTTGCAAGAATAGTATTGTCAAGGTCATTTGCAAAAATCATCAAGCACCATGATGAACCTTGCTAAAGATCATCCTGGTAAAACAAGACCAAGACTTACCTCTGCTGCAGAGGAAAGGTTCATATAGAGTTACCAGCCCCAGAAAACACCAATTAATGGCACCTCAGATTAGAGGCAATATGAACGCTTTACAGAGCATAAGTAGCAGACACAGCAGTAGTAGCAAAGTGCCATATCTTATGTATGCTGTTATAGGAATACTCACAGATGGCTTGCTCATGCTTTCACATGTCCTTTGTGCTGTTTTTACAGGTGTTTGTGCACAATGGACACATATTTGTCCACGTGGACAGTCTAAAAGACAAAAAAAAGATCAAGGCCTCAGATTTATGTGACAGGTTATTGAATGTATAGGCAAATTATCATTTATATTTCACTGATTTAAATGCCACCTGTTACTCTGCCCATTCATGCATACAGGTCAGGAGATTGGCCAAAAATGGACAACATTTGAAGAAAAAGAAAAAAAGAAATACATATATATATATATATATTTCTTTTTACAATGAAAAGTAGTCAGTGTAAAGTTTGTATAGCAGGCTAAATTTATTGTCCCCTCAAAATAACTAAAAATACAGAAAATGTGAAATGTCAATATTTTGTGTGGCCACCATCATTTTCCAGCACAGCTTGAATTCTCTTGGCCATGGAGTTCACCAGAGCTTCACAGGGTGCCACCGGAATCCTCTTCCACTCCTCCATCATAATATCACAGAGGTGGTGGACATTTGACACCTTGTGCTCCTCCACCTTCCTTTTCAGGAGCCCCAGAGGTGTTCTATGGGGTTTCGGTCTGGAGACATGCTTGGCCAGTCCATCACCTTAACCCTCAGGCTCTTTAGCAAGCCAGCGGTCATCTTGGAGGTGTGTTTGGGGTCATTATCATGCTGGAACACTGCTCTGACAGTAGGCAAGACACACTTGTCTTTGTACTTCTCACCTGGTTGCTGCCACACACGCTTGACACCATCTGAACCAAATAGGTTTATCTTGGTCTCATCAGACCACAGGACATGGTTCCAGTAATCCCGGTCCTTAGTTTGCATTCAAGCAGCAAATCGTTTGCAAGCTTTCTTGTGCATCATCTTTAGAAGAGGCTTCCTTCTAGGACGACAACCATGCAGAGGAATTTGATGCAGTGTGCGGCGTATGTTTTCCAAAGCGAATCTTTGGATCTGATGCTGAGAACGTGCACTCAGCTTCTTTGGCCGACAATGGCGAGGCCTGATCTGATAAGAACCTGTCCTCTTAAAGTGCTGGATGGTCTTAGCCACTGTGCTGCAGAACAGTTGCAGAGTGTTGACTATCTTCTTATAGCCTCGGCCATTTTTATGTAAAGCAACAATCCGTTTTTTCAGGTCTTCTGAGAGTTGTTTGCCATAAGGTGCCATGTTGAACTTTCAGTGACCAGGTTGAGAGAGTGGAAGAGCTTTTATACCAAATTTAACTCACCTGCTATCTGGTGACACCTGAGACAGTGTAACACTAATGAGTCACATGACAAAGGGGAAGGAAAATGACTAATTGTGCTCAATTTGTACATTTTGACTTGGGGGTGTACTCACTTTTGTTGCCAGGGGTTCAGCTATTATTGGCTGTATTTTTAGTTATTTTACGGGGACAATAAATTTACACTGCTATACAAAGTATACACTGACTACTTTTCATTGTGTCAAAGAGTCACTTCACTCCAAGACATTACCACATGTTTGGGCCATTAATAGAGTTCTTCAGAGGCTGGGATATGAGACAAGAAGAAGGCATACTGAGAAAACTTTGATGGTATCCGAGGACTAGTAAAATTAGTGTAGCAGGGGATTATATAGAGAAATAAAGTTAGTTTTTATTCTCATAACTGTGTCCTGCACAATAAAAAATCCTGGTTTCATATGAACACCCTTCTCATTTAAATAATATATAGACTTACAATCACCTTAAACCAGTTTATAAATTCTGTTTCTCACTAAATGTAAAAATAATGTTTTTCACTAATGTAAACTCTAGATTGCTGTATGTGAAGTTTTTGAACTTCAGTGAAATTAAGATAACATTCCCACACCCTACTGTACATGAAACTGATGTGTGATGTAGACAATTTAACAATTTAAGCATTCTATACATTTGTATAATTTTCGCATTGCATTGCTGCCATGATTAGCTGATTAGATAACTGTATGAATGCAAAGGCATTTATGTTTTTCTAATAAAGATGTCTAAAGTCTACATATGAATCCACCAATGAATAACCACTATAATCACAATTATTACAGTATAAAACTAGTTATTATATAACAATTTAATACTGAATATATTGAAGAAGTATAACTTTACCACAAACTTCAGAACATCTGAGGTTTCCATTTTCACAGAGGCTGTAAAACAAATACCCAGAACAGTTTTCATGTAATATATATATATATATATATATATATATTTTTTTTTTTTTTTTTTTTACATATTTTATGCTTTTGTTAATGTAGGGCACATATGATTTTGCAAAAACAAATAAATTATTCTAAATAATTCCAAATAGTTTTTTCATTATTTAAATGGAGAAGTACCTGGATGTACCTAGGTACAGCAGCTATTTATTCCAACAAGGAGAATTTAACAAAGAGTAGTTCACCTTATATCATGCACTGTGATTAAACAGCACAACATACCATTGGCGTCCGTCAATTACGGTGAATCCTGGACTTGTAATTCCACCTGGGTAGTTGCAGTTGCAGAGATCACGAGAGCTGCACCTGAGTGGTGTGTTGAGATGGGTGCCAGATGGGCATCCACAGCCCTCCACTGGATCATTTGGTTTGTCACAGGTCGGGTCGGGAGTAGACATTGAGCGGCATGTACGATTACATGACTGCATGGCATAATCAAACATCAGATTACTGCTGCAGGAAATAGCTGGAACACAGACAAAAGGCAATACAAAATGAATAGATTGCACATTTCTCTTTTTTTCCTAAGCTTGGGACAAAACGCTCTATAAATTATTCATTTGACTTTATCCCCATAGGGCAATTTGCAGTTTAAGAATGTTATATCTATGCTGTATAAATAGTACCAAATAGTCTAAAGAACTATTTAGAGGCCCAACCTGAGCCAGCAGAGCTATATCATCAGCATGTTCACTAAAATTATATGGTGTCTTGATTGCATGCACACAAAACAAGCTGTTTGCAGTGTAGTTCAATCTGCAATATACAGAACTTTGTGTAGTTTATGGTACCCTATATGGCCAAATTACGTGTGCACCTGACCATCATACCCATATGGACCTTCTCTATACTGTTGCTACAAAGATAAAGACACAATGCTGTAGAATATCTTTGTATGCTACAGCATTACCATTTCTCCTGATGGGCTAATTGGCCCAAACCTGTTCTGGTATGATAATGCCTCTTTGCATTAATAAGGTCATTAAGGATATGGTTAGCCAAGATTTTGATGAAGATGTGGAAGAAATTGAGTGACAGCATAGAAACCTTACATCAACACCTCAAATGCTCCTAAGTTTACAGATTTCAAAATCCAAAGTTAAAATTCTAAATGGGAATATGTAAAAATATAAAGGAAAACTTAAGAGATTTGCAGGACTGTCCACCACTTCAATGGTTTAATATCCTTAGCTTTTGATTACATAATACCAGGAAGAATTTAAAACTAATGAACTTTGAACTAATTCTTGCGACATGTAAACTTGCCCAGTAGTGCATTTATAGATTCACATGCACAGCACATAATTTGTGTATGTATTTAATTTTTTTTTTTTTTTTTTTTACATTTCCTGCTTCCTTTTTGGAATACCTGTTGTACACTTCTTCTCATACAACATACACAGTTTAGGATCTACCAGCACATACTATAGTTTAGTGTTATTTAATAGTTTAATTTACACCATGGATTAATTTTCTTTCCAACTAGGTTTTCTGCTGAATTCCTGAGATTGCAACAGATCAAGGCCAAATTCAGAAAATGGGAATAAAGCCCCTTAATAATGTTTAACATCTAAAAGAGTGCCACAGCTTCACAAATTGAACATTTTATTTCAGTCTGGACAAGCAGGTTCCTTATAAAGGGATGTTGTTTTATGGTTGTCCTGAAGGATTTATAAATTTCTTTTATAATATCCATTAATGTTTTATTAGTGGAATTACATTTATAAGTGCAAAAGGAAATTTCTCTGTATAATTTTATCCTTGTTTGGGAAATTGTGTAGAATAGTGTATGCTGTGTAGCGTAAAGATCAATTTAGTGTATGCTGATCAATTAGGGACTGGATCAGAGTCAAAGATGCTCACAATACTCATCTGATGTGTCAAATGTGAATTTTCCATAAAAGATGATTATATAGATCATTTTCTAAATTATTGGACTGAACTGCATTTATTCAAGGTACATTTTATGTCACTAGGGGGTGTTTAATTACATTTCTAAGGGACATTAAAATTTGAATTCTATTCTATTACAGTATGTGCATTGTTCTCTACTATTCAGAACCTTAACACTGTTTTATATGATTAAGCAGTGCTAATTTAATCGAATAATAGTCTATGTAATATTCTGTTTGAACCTGTTGTTTGTGTGGTTTACAAATCTTGTGATTTCAACTCACAGCAATTAGTTTCTGCTCTCCAGTCACCAATGTCGATGCCCTGGCTAGCGCAGGCTTTAGCGTAGTTTCCCAATCCAACACATGCACGCTCACTTAAGCCAGAAGCTGATTGGCAGGTTCTCCTAACACAGGCCTGCAGATTTAAATAATGCATTCAGATTTGCCACAATCGTTCATCCGAACATCAAGTAAAATGTAACACTGAATTCTTTCTTACATCAAAATAAGAGGCAACAGGCACATAGGCATGGCACACGGCAAACACACCACTTATTTTTGTCAGATGGTTGCACATATCTTCAGCAAATCTCTCTGAGTACAAATAGAACAGCAAAACAAAATGTTATCAGTAAAATAGAAAGAAAGAAAGAAAGAAAGAAAGAAAGAAAGAAAGAAAGAAAGAAAGAAAGAAAGATAAAAAACAAAAATCAAATGTCAAGAAAATCAGTACTTCTTAGTCATATGATTTACAATAATAAAATACTAGCCGTGCCATTGTCAGTGTTGACGCAAACAGAGGGAATATTTGGCGTGCAGTCCCCCAGTGCCCAGGATAGAGCAAAAGGCTGAGGTGAGTTTTCCACAATACCACTGCTTGTAGTGAAGTCATCTTCTGTCTTGTGGTTGTATGATCCACAAAGGCCTATAAAAATGAAAGGTACATACAGTATGCACACATAAATTTCACAATGTTTTCAACAATCCCAGGCTGTGACTGATACACTATATGAAAAAAAGTATGTGGATGTCCCCATGTGTGCGTTCCTGTTAGTACCAGTACTACCATTACAATTTGCCTTCATCCTTGGGCCATATAGTATACAGTATATACTCTGTACAATGAATGGTGGTACCTTTGGTTGTTTCATCTTGTGGTAGATACAAGTAGATTTGAACTTCAGGAGAAACTTGCACTTCCATCTTTATTTCAAAACGTGTGTGGACCACGACAAACATTGAAGACTGCCAGTAGACTGTGGCATGTTCTGAAATAAAAAAGTTTTACTTGTAGGAGACAGGCAACAAGCTACATTTACACTATACCATTTCCTTAATTACTCATGTCCCTTGAGTGAATTTGTGAAGCACAAAATAATTGCTTTAATACAAATTGCTAAAAATAAATAAAGAACAAAGAAACTTACAGGGACTTGCAAAAGTATTTATACCCCTTGAACTTCTCCATATTTTGCCATGTTACAACCATGAGCATAAGTGTATTTTATTGGGATTTTATGGGATAGACCAACACAAAGTGGCACATAATTTTAAAGTGGAAGATAATTTAAAATGTTTTTCCCAATAAAAGTCTTAAAAATTACCCCTTTACGCTGATACCCTTAATTAAACTCTACTGGAACCAATTGCCTTCAGAAGTCACCTAATTCTACCTGTGTCCAACTACAGCTGTTCTGTGAAGCCTGCAGTGATTTGTTAAGTTTAAAGAAGGGTTAGGTTAGTAAAAAATCCCACAATTTGAACATCTCATGGAGCACTATTCAGTCCATTATCTGACAACCCATGTGGAACTGCAAATGGGTGTCTTGTTGCTTTCTTTTAACAATGACTTACTTCTTGCCTCTCTTCCATAACGGCCAGATTTGTGGAGTACATAACTGATCTCTGCAGCGCCAACAGAGATACCATGGGTCTCTTGGCTGCTTGCTGGTGGCTGCTAAGACCCTTGCCTGGCCTGTTAATTCAGGTGGACGCCCATGTCTTGATGACGGATTGAACAGTGCTCTGTGAGATGTTCAAAGCCTGGGATATTTTTTTCAACTTAACCTTGCTTTAAACTTCTCAACAACTTTATCCCTGACCTATCTGGTGTTTTCCTTGGACTTCATGATGCTATTTGTTAACTAATGTTCTCTAACAAACCTCTAAGGCCTTTACATAACAGCTGTACTAATACTGAGATAACACACATGTGGACTCTATTTACTAATTAGGTGAAGCCAACTTGTTCCACTGGATTTTAGTTCTAACTGGGACTATATTTTCCTTTTTTCCATTATACCTTTTCTTGTTTATTAATATGATTAATGTAGACTATTGGTTTATGTTTGTTTAAGGTTTATAGTTTATGTATCTAAACTATCACCAATCTGATCTAATGAATTTTAGCCTGAAAACCATACTTTACACCAACCAGAATGTACTGACATATAAATAGAAGTCCTGAATTTTGCTTAATAGAAAACCTACCGGTTTGTGACAAATCTGTCATAGTGATATCTTTTTCTCCTCGTTTTACACTGTTTAATGAGAAGGTGTACTTTTCCTAAATATAGAGACAAACACTTCATTACACTTTGAAAAAAAGCATCACACTCTGAAAACATATATGACAAGAACATCAGCACATTCATATAGTATAAAACATACCTGATACAAATTAAGGTCTATTGTTTTTATGGTTAAATCAGACAACATGATGGTCACATTCCAGTTTGATCCCTGTGAAAAGACAGGAGGATCCAGGATAGCTTTAGTGGAGTCAACATGGATATTAAAATTGCCAAGGAAAAGAATTAAGAAATAAATGGAGAAGAGCTAAATCAGGAAAGCCCACAGGTCAGAAAGAAAATAATGTATTGGATTAGTGGGCAGTAAATCACATCATTGACCAGGGCAGTAGCATCAGAGATTTAAATATGAGATGTTTAAAAGTAACGAGTTCAATGAATTATAGCAATTTCATCTGCTGTCAACACAAAACTGAAAAAGTCTCTCTCAGTGTTACTAATGTCCCCCTGCTTTCAGATTAGAAGACTCTTTATCATGCATGGAGTTGAACAGGTGTTAGCTGGCCTCTGAGTGGCGCAGTGATAAAGTGCTCGCCCTATCATCCAGAGATCACTAGTTCGATTCCCGGGTGATGCTATAATCTCTCGCAGCCGGAATTCTAGAGAGAGCTGATTGGCCGAGCTCTCTCAGAGGGGAGGGATGAGAGGTACTTAGTGCTCCCACATTAATCACGGCTGTACAGCCAATCAGGGGCGTCTGTGAGCTCACACAAGCGGAAGAAGTGGATAGCGCTGTCCTCCAAGTGTGTTACGATGCGTGAGCGAGCAGTTCAATAAGAGCGATTTGGAATTGGACATGACTAAATTAGGTTAAAAAAAACAAACAAAATAAAAACAGGTGTTAGGTGTCAGTACCCTAAAGCAACAAAATCTTTGTAAAGCTTCTTTTTATTTTACTGTTAATATGTTTCTTTTCAGGAACCCCTTTTATATGTTCTAGTTACAGTGGACCCTTGGATCAGTGAGCAAAATTTAAAAATACATTTTAACTTGATAAACAAGCGAGGTATTAAAATGAAAAGCATCAAAAGCACACTTCCCGAACAAATTATGCTTGCAGTCCAACTGTACTGTATGTGTAAATTAGTGAGAGTGTCCACAACTACTCAAAGAGAAAGAGACAGAGAGAGAGAGAGAGATTTTTCCTAGTTATAGTTATATATTTTTATATGTATTTTAACTGTTTTTCCTTATATGTATTTTTCTTTGAGGTCCTTAAACAAAATCAATCTGTAAGTGTATAAAGAAATATAATATTATGTTATGAAGGTTGCATCTGTACTGAACATGCACATACATTTTTTTCTACCCACTATATCCTAACCAATACTGTACAACAACTTTTGCATAATTTGTTGGTTATATACAAATACTACAACAGTGTATATAAGGGACTTGAGACTTGAGACTTTTGATAGATTTTTTTATAAACTTACGCTTGCAGCCACATAGGTACATTTTCCGGGCAGAGAATACTGTTTACCATCAAAGGTAGTGACAAACCAGCCTTCAATGATACATGGAGTTGGACAGGTGTTAGCTGAACAATTCCATTTTCCTTTGATGCATTCACTACAACAAACAACACAGCCAAACGTAATTTATTATAGGATAAAGGAACATAAACAGCATCTCAAGATCCAATTAAATCACATGACAAGAACAGTATAAAAGTATGTCTTCACCAATTTCGACACTTTGAGCTGAGCATTTGCCCTGGGTTATAAATTCTTCCACCATCCACACAAGGACAGTCCTCCACCTTAACACAGTGATAGCCTTCAACTCGATCGTTAAGGACAAAACCTGATGGAAGGAAGCAAAGAGTGATAAACACACACACACACAAACACACACACACACACACACACACACACACACACACACACACATGGGCTGCTATTATGTGGTGTTACAGTAGGACAAGCAAAATGCCTAAAAAAATATACAAATAAAATTAGAACCAAGGAATGGCAAGTAGATCAATTACAGGGTGTCTACTGACATTTGGTCAGATTATATGACATTATTCAACAGTTGGTTAATGGGCATCGAGCAACACTGGGACATTTAACTTTACAGTTTGTATCACTCCACGTCACAGGTCTTGTAATAATTATTAATTATTAGAATGCTCTTCTTGTGTTTTTTTTTTCATATTTAACTTAAATGATTGAGATCATCAAACAAATGTTAATAGTAAATACAAAATTCAGTTTTTAAATGATCATTTTATTTATTATTGGGAAAAAGCTATCCAAACCTACCTGTGAAAAAGAAATTTTGCCCCTTAACCATATATTTTTGTTTCACTTTTCACACTCTGGCCTGATTACTGCCAAATCACTTATTAAATCACTTATATAGAACAAGTCTGACAAAGTGAAGCATGCTAAATCATCTCAAGAAGCAACTGGTTCTATAACATTTGAGAAACAGTATAATTGACATTTATCAGTCTGGAATGGGTTACAAAGCCTTTTGGGACTCCAGGGAACCGTTGTAACAGCCATTATCCACAAATGGGGAAAACTGTCTTGCATTGTGCAGACATAGCTGAATATTTTTGCAGCAGCAACAAAGCCTTTTTTTGTCTATTTCTGGCTATAAAGTTCAGACAAGTAAATCAGAATTTTTTTGTGTGTGAGTAAGGAAAAAATCTATAT
The DNA here is from genome assembly GCA_003987875.1 of Clarias batrachus. Taxonomy (NCBI): domain Eukaryota; kingdom Metazoa; phylum Chordata; class Actinopteri; order Siluriformes; family Clariidae; genus Clarias; species Clarias batrachus. Next base: position 145,908 of record QMIH01001268.1, read on the forward strand.
TGCACATGCTAAAGAAAACAATGAATTTAAAACTGAAAACACTACTTTTAACCTGACACCATTAGCTGATAACCAAAATATGTCATTTCCTTAGTCTAATTATTAGACTATCAATGTATTTAATAATAAAACATAATTTAATAATTGATGGTTGATGGTTGTTTTTCTATTACAATACTGGCAACAAGAAATACAAACCATCTGGAGGAAGGCAAGTGCTGGTCCTGAAATCAGTTTGAAGCTGGGGGTTGGAGCAAGTGGGAGGAAAAGCAGGACCGTCATCATGAAATTTCAAATCCCCAGGACAGGAAGGTTCTTCTGCAGAAAGTAATGTTTTTTTTTTCGCAAAATCATCTCAGAATATGGTAGTCCTATAAGCATCATGCAGGCTAAAGAAAATTGCTGCACTTACTACATGAAGTTTCTGTTCGCAATTTTGATCGTGGCGGAGGGGTTGAGCCATTGCAGGGGCGCAGGAACTCCTCATAGAAAGAGCACTTTACTTGATCAGGTACATTGTAGGTGTTTGGGTTGCATAAATTTCGAAAATCGTTATTCAGCGGGCCCAGGCACCCCATGGCCAGAGATTGAACCTTTTTACAAGGCTGGGAAACAAAACATACATTTTTGAGGTATTCGTGCATGCAAGTTTGGTGTGGTGTTAGTGTGTGCATTTTGAGTGTGACATGGCTAGAATTAGTTTTGGGCAAAAATCCACCAATCTGGGATAGCTTGCTTATAACAGGAGGCCAGTTTATAAGCATTCCAGTTACTTTTTTTATTCATGAAAATATTAGTTTTACATTAGTTAAATATTAATTACTACTATTAATTAATACTATTTGAGTTACTAGATCCTAAATCCCCTGGAAAAACTTGTGGGACCACCACAATAAGAGGATAATTAGCCATGAAACAAGTCACAACTATGATATAAAATGTTATGTTAATTATTGTTTGTTTGTTCAAGAGTTAAGCATATTGGCTTCATGAAACACACATCAAACTAATTAAATTTAATTATATACTTTTATGTATTTAATGGTATATTGTTTCCACATAAATTAGAAGAGGAAAATGTAATAACTCGATTCTAAGGGGAAAAAACTGAATCAACAAAATACATAAATAAGTAAATAAATAAATAAAATTAGTACTTGGTCACTTTTTCTCTGTCTTTTATGACTTCACTGCGGAAGAATTTGCAGTTTCATGACCTGTTCTGGCATCTTCTCTGTAAAGTGGTGGGACTGGGACTGAAACTGGTCTAAGATGAAAATTATGGCCAATATGCTGCTACTTAAAATACATTTCCTATACAAGTTCTGTTTACTAATGTGCAATACTTACTGTATAATTACTGCACTTTATTACTATTAGTCACTATCATACTGTGAACATACAATTAGTCTTATTTCTCACACTTAACTTCTTTGTCAACACATTTCACTTTATGTTCTCACTTTATTGTTACTGTTAGCAGTAAGCAATTCACCGCTGGGATAAATAAATGTAAATTTGAATGTAAAGTTTTTTACATTCTAAAGTTAGGTAATTCCATTTCTATTTTCTCTACTTGATCTAAAAAATATGCCATTAATAAAAATAATTCAATTTGTTTATGGTAAGTATCATAAAGCGATAGACAGACAGATTATACAACAACATACACACAACAAGGGGCAGAGAAATATTAGGGCCAGGTTAACATTTTAAAAAATCTCAGTCAGAAAAATGGTAAAAGTTTTTTTTTTTTTTTTTTTTTAAGATTTTCTTGTTTAATTATTTGCTATGAATTTAAAAATAGCTGGGGAGAACATTATCTAAGTGTGATGTTCCATAATTGGTGCCAGTAGTTGAACAACAAATAAATTGTGTATATTTCAAAGGAAGAGGTCAGGAGACCTCCATGATTTGCAATACAAATAGATGAATTTAGCCTAAGCTAAAAGAAAGGACCCTTGTTACTTCATTTCTTGTTTAGAGAAAAAATACAGTGAAATACATTTCTTCAGGTCATATACTGTAGCAAGTAAAATACATTTATACTATGTAATATCCAATTTCAGAGACATCATCTAGTTTCTGGTTCATAGTTTCTAGAATAATTTTTAAGAGTCCTTACCACAACGTCAGGATATGATGTTCGTATATCAGAAGTCACACAATTTTCATTACGGATGATATTATTAATAAGGAGCTGTGGTTTGTTATCTGGGGGAAATGTGATGTGAAAATTCTCATAAATTTCAATATAAGATAGAAGACATAATTAATCGAATTGGATAAAAGCAAAATGGATTTATGCATACTGTTGAAATTTGACACTAACCTGAACTACTTAGTCCCCCACACATACCGGTCATTGCATCCATTAAAGGCAGGTTCAGTTCCACCTGTAACAAATATTGAAACATTAAAAACAAAAAATCTTAGGTGGGTAGTTATGCAGTTGTGTGTGTAATGCTTTATTATAATAATGCAGTTACAAAATAAATAAAAAACACCAAGAAGTAGTTTGGCCCAAACAATGAATTTTTAACCTGGAGGTTTAAATAGTCTAAACATTACATTAACTACTATAGAAAAATTAACCAAAAGAACAAAACAGATTGAATTGAATCAGTGATTATTTAACCAACATAGTTGCATCCAGACATCTAGGAAATCTGGGACATTTTTTACCTTTAATGAGCCGAGATTGCTCTGGATGTCTCTCTATTTAAGGTGAAGTTTATGTCATATTGTAAACTTTATATCTTCATTATTTACTTTATATAAGTAAGTAAGTAAATAATTTATATACCTTAAATCATTTTTGATAAACCTATGATATGTTTTGTGTTTCTATATTTCCTATTAATTTCAACATTTAGACTCACCATCCACTTTATTAGAAATGCCTGTACACCTGCACATGCAGTTATCATCCAATCAGCAGCATTCACAAGCATTGGGTAATGTTCACACCAAACATCAGAATCAAGAAAAATCGTGATCTCTTGTTGTCTTGATTAGAAATAACAATGGAATAGAATGGACATTGGCCTGCATGCACACACACACACACACACACACACACACACACACACACACACACACACACACACACACACATAAAAATATCCAGATTGGCTTGAGCTGCAGGCAGTTGCAGTGGCAGAGGTACGCAAGCTCAATACAAGTGCTCCACAAGAGAAACAGATTTTCCTGAATATCTGTCTGATTAAGTTACTGATAATGAAACAGTACTTTAAAGTCTTTAAAACACAATTGACGTTGATGCTGTTATCATGAATGTGAAAATCTACTAGAGATTAGTTTTTTTTTTTCCAATATCTAAAATGAGTACTGAAATAAAGGTACAATTCATCTATAATTGTTCAGATGCTTTACAAGTTCATGAAACCTCAGACATTTTATTTCAAAAGACCTGTGGCTTTTCAAATGTTAAAAAATAAATCACTGATTAACTTTGTTAAAAATTAAAGGCTTCAGGTTCCAATAGTCAGAGCTTTAGTGGTTTGCAATATTGAAAAAAATAAAAACAGCCTAGAGAATTGTGCTATGTTTTTTTTTTTTTTTTTTTTACAAAGGCAAATGAAAAAACAAATATAACTGAGAGAATATTAAGTCACTGAAGCTAATTAACAGGAGGCCTTGGACAGGATGCCATAATGTGTGGATAAGACAAGATTTGATTTGATAGTTAAACAGGTAATTGCTACCTTTGCTACTGTATATTGTATAATGTACTGTAAGTAGCCCACCCAATTTAAAATAGTGTAGGCATGCTGCAATGATACAGAATGCAATAAGATTGAAGGATGTGGCAAAATATTATAAGCTTGTAAAACAATGCTGTTACTGCTCTTTCAAACCAAACACGTAAGCGTCCACAACTTTTTTACTCAGTATGATATGGTAGTTACAGTAGTTAGATCACTTCTACTTTATCTTACAGTATGTAATCTTACAGTATGTAATCTTACAGTACCTTAACAAGTTCAAGGGGCTGGAAAAGGAGCCAGCTGTATTTGCACCCTAGAGACCAAGATGGTAAGCTCTTTTGCCCAGGTAACCATCACTTACTTTGGTGCAGTAGCCAAGCTGCGCTTTGATAATGACCAGCCAGTCATTTCTCTAAACTAGGATAGGTGAAATTGTTTTGTTCCTATTTCTCCTGTGTGGGGTGTAACTTAGGTCATGCTTATGTTTAGATTAGAAAACTCTAAAACCTTTTGTGTGGGAAAATCCCAGATGGTTAGAAGTTTCTGAAATGCTTAAACCAGCCCAATGTCTGGTACCAGTACCCATGCCACAATCAAAGTCAAAGAGATTAGATTTCTTCTTCATACTAATGTGCAATGTCAACATTAACTGAAGTCCTTGATCTGAATCGGTAGGTTTCTATGAATTATGCTGCTGCTGCATGATTGACTGAGAAGACAGGTGTCCCTAATAAAGTGGATGGTAGAAGCTAGTTTTAAGAGTTATAAACATAACTGTTAATTGTCAAAAATCAAGGAAGAAAATAGATTTCAAGCACAATTAAAAATGAAACATTTTTGTGTAAAATATTTTTAAAAGCTATTTTCCACTGATCACGTGTAATAGTTTAACTTGTAAATTTTTGTCCTATATATTCAGAATAATTATAACTAGTTGAAAATATATAGAGATACTGGAAACATCTTGCTGTCTTTTCTGTACTAACCCAAAGTAAAGTGGCACCCATAGTGGCTTCACTGTACCATGTGACAGAAAGAGGCAGAACTTTGCTTGTAAGCCTGGTGTAGATTCCATATGTGTACACATTCTGATAGGTGTGATCATATGGCAAAGAGACACTGTAAAAGAATGTAATTAAAACATTTGTAAGGATCATTTTGTAGTGATCACACAATGTTTGTACAGTATTGGTAAATGCTTCACTAACACACAATGGCCATTCTAAATAATGCTTTAGAATAAAATTGCTTCATATTTGTATACCCTAAGATGGTAGGTAAGCTTTATTATAACCAGTAGAATAATTAAATACAATAATGACTCACTTATATAAATAGAACAATGATTACCATTAATTTAGGCTGAGAAAGTTAAGATAAATCAATGTCAATATTTCGTGTTTATTCCGGGTATCATGTGATATACCTCTTTCCTTCCACAGTGAGTGTGCCCTTCTGAATGATGGTAGCAATTTTATTCACCAAAATTTCAACTGTGTTCATGAAGCCACTTGGATCACGCTGCACAGAGATATAACAGTCGACTCCAGCATGGGAGAAGTGTGTCAGTATTACAGGACATGTGGAATTCACTTGGAACTTGGTGTTGTTGAAAGTCTGTATGACTCCACTGGCAAAGGTCTTGCACACATCTGGAAAGAAAGAAAGAAGCATGAATTAAATTCTGAGGAATTTTACAAAAAGTTACAGGTTAACATAATTTGAAAATAGTCTCAGAATTAAAACGGTAATTTTTAAGGAATAATTATGATTATATGATATATAAAGTTAAGGAAATGAGAAAGAATGTGAATTATAATGTGAACTATACTTACTTGGGGTTTGGGTTGAGACAGAGCTAATCTGACCTGGGAGAAAAAAAAGACAAAAAAAACAAAACATGGTTTGATTAAAATAAGATTTTAGTTTTATTATTCAGGACACAATTTATTGGATATAAAATCACAACTAAGCCCTGCAAAAGCACTTACCTGTGATGAACAATAAAGTCCCTAATATTATCTGGTACTGAGCCATGTTTGGTCAGTGTAACTACCAAACATGCACTATGAGTGTGAAAGACTCCTTCCTGACATTTCTTTTATAACCTTTTATGGCCCTACTTTGCATAGTATGAGGAAATGAATTTACACTTCATTATTCATCCCCCTCCTCTTCGAAAAAAAAATCCTGTAAATTGCAATGTAATTGCTATTTATTCATATTTATTCTTCATTTATTTAATTCAATACAACAAGATTATTTATTATATATATTATAAGGCAATGTAAAATGGGCAGATAAATATTCCTAGCTAATGTGCTTAAAATTATTTTGATGCCACAAAACAGCAAACAGGCATTTTTAAGTAATCTAACTGTTTTTTCCAGTTGCAAATGCTGGCTATTTCTTGTACATAAAATCCAAAGGCCAAATTAATGTTTATTAATTCAAAAACATATTTTCTTTTGTTGAAATTGCTTTCCCTAAGTTTCCCTTCTCTGGCCATGAACACTGCTTAACGTGTAGTGTCTAAGTAAATATAGACAGCAGGGTAGAAAATGAGAAATAAATATCTAAATGCTCCCTGAAGATTTTCATAAGTATAAAAAAAAATCCAGTTTTGTTTTATTTAAGTCCAAAAAATAAGCAATTGTTCAAGTCTTAATCACAATTTAAAAACTGTTATATTTTTTTGCAAATCAGATGGATATAAATGTTAAATAAATACAATTTCTTTAGTTACAAACAGAAAGTGCAATGTTTTACACAAGAAAATTATTAACTGTATATTGTTTACTATTTTAGTATTACAAGTAAGGCAATGCTTAAATGCATTTCAAAAGAAGAACACATTTACACAGTCTAAAAAAGCAACAGAAACAGAGAGACGAATTAAAACTGCTGCAGCATTTGATAAGCATCAGGAAGTTGATTATTTAAGAAATGAATCAACTTCATCCATCCACAAAGCTGTAAAATCTAAATGTTTGCTAGGTACAGCAAATATTAGCTGTTGTCAACTTAAGTTGCAATAAGTAAATGCCAACAGCCTGTAAAGATGATCAGATAGCAAAATGCGTTCCTTACCAGGAGCTTGTATGTTAACCTTATAGATATAATCTGGCCTCCAATAAAATTTATAAGGCTTAAAACAATAGACTTAAATCTTGCCAAATCATGAACCAACTATGAGTAACATATTTATCAGCAACATGAGCTAAAGAAATATAAGAACATAAGATAAACAAAGTATAATAATTATAACAAAGTATAATTATTAACATGTATCAGCCTGGAAACGGTTACAAAGCCATTTCTAAGGCTTTGGGTCTCACACAGTAAGAGCCATTATCCACAAATGGAGAAAACATGGAAAGGTGGTGTACCTTCCCAGGAGTAGCTGCCTTACCAAAATGACCTCAAGAGCACTCCTCCAGGGGCTCATAGAAGATGCAGGATACTTATCAGTACCATGTGTTATGAAAACTACAGTTGGGGGGTGGGGGGTGGGGGGCAGAGCTTTTTCTTACAAAGCAAGTTATGGAATAGTCTTCCAATTAATGTTCGGGACTCAGAACTGAGACACAGTCTCAATGTTTTAGTCTAGTCTTAAAACCTATTTATTTATTTATTTATTTATTTATTTATTTGTAATACATTTGCCTTAGATAAAGGAGCAGATCTGGAGGACTCATGGATGTAGAGTATGATGGTGAACTGGTATGTTTAGATGCTGTCTTCCCCACTCTCACAGATCACTCGGTAAAGTGATTGGCTGCTCTACATCTCAGCAAGCCCTGATGTCTGTGTTTCCCTCCGACTCTCCCTTTTAGTTATACTGTCATAGTTAGTCTCACTGGAGGTCACGCTTGCACTCTGCACTTAATATACATTCATCTTACAATATACGTAATGTAAATATACATTATTTGACTGTGACCATAGTTACAATAACTGCTATCTCTCCTTCTCTTCTTCACTCTTTCTCCCTCCCTCACTCTGTTTAACGTTCCTTGTCTCTCTGTAGAGTCATACATGTTGCTCCTGAGCTGCCAATGATCCAGACCCACTCTGACCTCTGAATCTGTCTGACTCGTCCTGGTATCCACTTCTGGTTGGAGATCACTTTTCCACGAAGTGAAGGACGAAGGTCCTGGCCTCGGCTGATGCGGACAGCTATTCTTGGAGGACTTGTGACTGCAGGCACTCGATAGTTCAGGACTAGATTTTCCTACAGTCTACCCAAGCTTTCAATGACTAACTGGACTCTATATTAACTAAAGCACATCTCCTGTTATACTAAACGTCCAGCTTCCTAACACACAGTATGACTGCAGATCAATCCATGCTTTCCGTTATCACCCTAATGAGGATGAGTTCCCTGTTGAGTCTGGTTCCTCTTTAGGTTTCTTCCTATTGCCATCTCAGGGAGTTTTTCCTTGCCACTGTCGCCCTCGGCTTGCTCATCAGGGACAATCTGATCATTTTTATTCGTACACATTCACATTTCATACAAACGTCCATAATTCTTAGGATTGTGTAAAGCTGGTTTGTGACAATGACAATTGTTAAAAGCGCTATACGAATAAAGTTGAATAAAATTGAATTGAATAAAAAAAACCTAAAACTTCAGGCCTCACATTCCTCAGTTAAGAGATTTGGCAAAAATGGCTTTCATGGGAGAGATGTAAGCCACCGCTGCCCAAAAAGAACACAAGGACTCATACATACTTACACAGACGAGCCATAACATTAATACATTAACACTGAATGTGAAGCGGTTCTGTGTACATCTGGTTGCACATACAATTTCTTTTGTGTTTTGTGCAAGATTTAGTAAAGGCATAGCACCTAGTTAACAAAACCCAAGAACACAAACAGTACTCAAAATACCAAACCCAAGTTTGTATTGTACAAAACACATTCTGCAGTGCACAAAATGCACCTTTTACAAAATTTTGGTGTGTATGTCAGTAGATGTACAGTTTCAAATCTTGTAGACTGTGAGAGTGTGTGCGTGTGTGGGTACAGGAGTATTGTATCGGTCCCATCAATTTTGAATCCAGGAGTCAATCCAGGAGTACGATGATAAAAAAACACTGTCATGGGATAATGTGCTGTTATACAGCACTGGAAAAAATGGCGACCAGTCATATGCATATGGAGTAAAAATAATTTACCTTACTTACAAGTCTTTTCTAAATTTTCGATTCAATCAAAGTGGATTTTCAGTCATTCTGTCGATCATTACCCATTACACTATTCTATCACCTCATTGACAGTATTGAGCCATCAAGTTCATGGGCGGCCTTTTTCCCTAGTTTCACTGAACATTCCCAGCATGGTTGTCTTCTCGAAAGCGTCAATCTTTTTTCCTGTATGTCTTCTTGATCATCCAAGTTTCACAGCCATAGGTTGCTAATGAAAAGATGGTCGTGCTGATTAACATTGTTTTGGTTGTGGTGCTAATATCCTTACTTTTGCAGATGGCATTTCCATTTCGGATATTTGGAATCAAGGAATATAAAGTTCTGTATTGTCTTGAATTCTTCATTGTGGATCTTTATACTGAATCTTCCATTCTCAGAGGTTGTTATTATGTTCATCTTTTTAATGTTCAGGTGCAACCAGGATGAGACACTTAAAGATCTTCTCTGCATTTAGCCAGTAGTGGTTTCATTAGCATATCTGAGATTGTTGATGTTCCTGCCACCAATTTTTAATCTGCTTTCAATGTCTTCTGGTAGAGCTTTTTTTATGATTGCTTTTGCATACAGGTTGAAGAGTGGTGGCAATTGCCTTGATGTTTTCCTAATCTTGACCCACTTTGTATAACCATATGGAGTTCTCACTGTGTCCTTTTGGTTCACATAAAGCAATCTGATGAGCTGGATAAGATGAGCAGGCATTCCCATTTTTAGGCGGCAGGTCCACAGCTTTTCATGTTCAATACAATTGAAGGCTTTTGGGCAATTGATGAAGCATACATAAAGGTCTTTCTGATATTCTCTTGCCTTTCTGTGACCAAACAAGGTTGGCGATGTGGTCTCTAGTGCCTCTTCCCAGCATACATGTCTGGCTATTCTCTAATGATGATTGTACTCAGGCACTGTTGAATGATCTTCAGGAGGACCTTGTTAGCGTGATGGTGCCTTTTGTCGCACCTATTTTCTTTATTAGGACGAACACTGGCCTTCTCCACCTCTTTGCCCACAGATGTTCTCCAGATGCGTTGACAGTAATATAAGTCCTGAAGTTGTTACTGGTTTCAGGAGGTCTACTGGTATGCCATCAGTTCCTTTCGGTTGGCCAGCTGCTTAATTGCCCATACAACCCCATCATCAAGAATATCAGGTTCCAGCTTGAACGAGTCTTCCTGTAGTCATAGTCCCTAACTTTCAACTTCACTTCATCTTTCTCTGATTACTCATTGGATTTTAAGTTCCTTTCCATTGTCTCCACGTATAATGGCATTGAGAGCCATGAAGGGTGTTCTTGCCTTCTTCACTTGGGTGGGATAACTTTACAATGTATTTTTAAATATCACATTTTATCTTTCCTAGCTGCTTTGCTTACTTCATTCTCAGCCCCAACTGTCTTTGCTCTTTTTCTCTTGTCCGCTATGTAGTTGGTTTTGTCAAAAATCCATTGGACAGGTTGGACAGGTTTCTTGATGGATGTGCTATTAAGCTAACAGGGCGACACACAGTGAAAACCACTGCTGACCAAGAAGAACACAAAGACCTGACTCACCTTCGACAAAAATCATGGTGTCACCTGGGTGGGGAAAGTGAAATTTAGCTCAGCTTTTAAAAAATCACAATTTATTTATGATTTAGCAAGGAGGGGATAGATGGGAAATTGCTTTTTCACATATTGCCAGAAAAGTTTGGAGAGATATTTTTCCTTAATAAATGAAATTTCTCTGATTATCTTTGTGTAAAATTTTTATGTTTGATTCTCTCAAGGCGGCACGGTGGTGTAGTGGTTAGCACTGTTGCCTTGCACCGCCAGGGTCCGGGTTCGATCCCTGGCCAGGCTTGATTCCTGTCTCTGTGTGCATGGAGTTTGCATGTTCTCCCTGTGCTTGGTGGGTTTCCTCCCACCTTCCCTGCCATGTGCCCCAAGTCTCCTGGGATAGGCTCCAGCCCCCCCCCCCATGACCCTGAATACAGGATTAAGCGGTATAGATGATGTGTGATCATAATCATAGATGATGATTGATTCTCTCAATCCAAAAGACTTTTTTATTGCAAATCAATAATACTAATATTTTAAACAAATGCTGTTTCATACTTCTATGCAAGAGGCACAGACACAAGCCTCGCAAACACTTGGATAACTGACCTGCGAGAAAAACACAGAAGAACTGTTAAGGAGTAGTGGTACTTCAATATTTGGTAAGTTATGTGATATTATAAAAATTTAAGCTTTAGTTTGCTTTCAGAGTTTCACTAATGCAATAATTCTCATCTATGAATGTTACACATGTCATATGAGGAGATAACCAGTAAATTGAATCCAAATGTTATACAGCCAAACAGTATCAAATGCTAACATTAAGCTAAATGGTTAACATTAGCACAAGCAGCTTATTAGCATTATCTAGTTAACAACACTGACAATGACCACTGGTGTTTTGCAGCTAATGTCAACAGAATTCCAATATAGTCTTTAAAAGTCTATAAATAAATTAATTTCTTTCAGTCCCGTACATCCATAAATCTCTGCTCCTTACCCTTTAAGGTCAAAATGCACCTCTTATTACAGTCTCTGTGTAGCATTTTTTACCATATTACACAACATTTCTTTTAACATAAACATCACAAATACTCAAGTTATCATCTAAATGTGCCATAAAACACGTACTGCAAGATCCATTTAATAAAAAATGCCTTTTTTGTTGTTGCTCTAATTCAAAGTATAACTGACATGAAGCTAATTTGGTGGTGTATCAGTAAATGTAACAAGTAACTGTGAAGTAAGATTGAACCTTTTCAGTGTGAATCTAATCACGTGAAGTCATTGTGACTTCATAATTGTGGTTGATTGATGTGGTTGAAAATATTTTTTATTCACTATTTTTCACTTTAAATTGTAAAAATGTACAGTATAATGATTATTTAAAAGTGAACAGTGAATAATCAGACAAGTCATTCATAGACAAACATCATAATTTTTGAATGGTGAGCAAATAACAAATTAAATTAGGAGGATACATGAATCCGTTAAGCATTTTTATATAGCTGATAATATAAATATAAGTAAACAGTTGTGCACTTCTTGGCTTGTTTCTCTGGAAGCTCTGTTTAATTGTGATTACATGGCTGGTTTATCCAAACAATGTCCTCCTTCTTTGGAAACTTTGTCTTCATGTTTTCATGTTTGCTTATTTCGACTGTCACATGGCTGTCCTTTTGGAGCTATTAGAGGAGCATGACCAAGCTGTTGAAATTGCTGTGGTGTTGAAGGGGACTGTAGTCCTTGAGAGCCTGTGTTATTCTGCAGCAGGTTTGAGGGTGATGTTAAGTGTTAAATTCCGAACGAGCTGGATGTACACCTCTGAATTAATCTAAAAGGTTTTATGTTACTTTTATGGGAGAGACCTGCTCGCCTCAGATTCACATGTGATGAAATTTTTCTGTTTTTTTTTTCTCCATTTTTTGTTGCTGACACTTTGGGGATACGGGGGGGGGGGAGAGCAACAACGGTTTATCTTTGCTAGTTTTTAAAATGGTTATGATATTTTAATATAAAAGTATCAATATGAGACTGATAATCATCTGGATGCAGGGCTGGTCCCAAGCCCGGATAAAAAGGGAGGGTTGTGCCAGGAACAGCATCTGGTGTTTAAAATCCTCATAAAATCTGTGTCAGGCGGGTAAATCATTTATGTACGTCCATCAATGTTGTTAGTTAAAGGGAGTACTTTTCTGTAAATATAAGTTGGCCTAACGATACCCCAACAATTACAACACATGAACATTATTTTTAAAAATCTTCCAAAACTAGTCAAATTTAAAATAGTTGTTATAAGTCTTTTAGGCTGCTCCCATCAAGGGGTCCCTACAGCAGGCCATTTAAACAGCACACAACTTGGCACAAATTTTACGCCTCTTGCCCTTCCTGAAGCAACCCTACTATTTTATCTGGGCTTGGGACTAGAACTGCATCCAGTGGCTGGGATTTGGACATTGGGTGAATTTGTGCTCACAACCAATACTACTTAGAGCTCACTGGAATATTTAAATTAGAAGTTGGGCCACCTTAATATTTTGAATATTGTGTAATCTAAAAAGCAATTCAAAATATTTAGTTTTAGTCAGCCCTTTTCCTAAAAATTGAGTAAACTCAAAAAAGCTGTGCAACTTGTTACTTAACTGTTTTACGTTGCAGCACCTTATTCTTTTTTGCATTAAATATGAATATCCCTTTTTTTGGTGTAAGCTTTGTTTTATTTTGATTACATAGCTAATAAAGAAGATTCATCCAAACAATGTTCCCTTTCAAAAGCTACACTCAATGCTGCGTGAAAATGCTCTGGGAACATCTCTTAGTTGCCCGGTTGTGAAGCCTGTGCATGTCAAACCCACCGAATATCTTCGGCTTATAACCTGTGCCAGGCATGACGTCACCGAATAAGGAATAAGGTGCACCTGCAGGTTATAAATAGGAGTGAACCGGAAACATCCTCAGATCTTTTTGTCTTCAGGACCGCTTTGTGTTTGCGTGTGCATGTACAAGCCGT